>JANTPZ010003736.1:0-18618 GCA_025593235.1 Vachellia pachyceras
ACTAAAATAATTTTAAAGCTTTTCTAAATATAACAAAATATAATAAATCATATATAATTCTTATTATATAACTTTGTGTGGGTAATTTCATGTCTTTAAGGATCAACATCTGTGCCTTTATATCTTTCATTTATTTTAGTATTGACATGGATAAAAAAATTATATTTATTTTTATTTCTACAATATGAAATATAGATTTCATTTCATAATTTCTTAACTACTTATCAACCAAATGAATCAAATGCACTTATAAATAACTATTTTCTTGCAATAAATCCCTTATTATTACATTCTAAGTAATAATGCAATGGTTTAGTATTTAAGACGATGTCTATGATTTTAAGAAAAACACACTTATATATTAAAAGAATAATGCAATGGTAGTTATGTTTCAAAAATTATTGCAGAAATATGAGTTACAAATATCAATTCAAATAACTACAAATATAAAATTCTAAATTTAATTGTAAATCAAATAAAAATATTAACACCATACTTTAAAATACAGAAAATTAATTTTTAAAATTTATAAAAATAAAATTTAAGAACCCAAAATAAGAAATATCATATATGACAAAAATTATTAGAGATAACTGAATTTTATTACTGATATAATTCATAATATTTAACTTTAATTTTAATTAAAACTAAAAATGAAAATACAGTTTTTGAAAGAATCAGATATACTTAATTATAACCATAAAAACTAAATATAACTAATAAAAATTTATAATTACAACTATGAAATTAGTTATCTTAAAAATAATTATACATTCAATCATTGAAGAAATTAAAATTTTTAATTAAAATAAAGAAAATGTATTAAATTTTAAAATCAATAAAATAACTACCAATACAAAATAACAGTTAATATAGCTATAAAACCAGTAATATGAATCATCATACAATATAATGTTTTAATTTTTATATTACAAAAAGTGGTGAAAAAACCAAGCCCACAGTTTAGATTGGGAGAAGATGGATTAGATGCTAAGGAATTTATTAACCACTTGCCTAGTGCCTATCAAAACCCCTGCAATTTGTATTGCACTATTGCACGTATTCTAAAAAATTAATACATTATCTAAATTATTCCAATTTTTCTTCTAAGAATCATCTCGAATCATAGGCCAACCTAGATGTACTTTAAGTAGCTCGGCCGCACCCTGATTTTCAGAAAATTAATTATATATTAGTAATATATGATTTATTTTGTGTCCACTCATTTATTAATTTTAAACTCACTAAATTTTTACTCAAATTCTTCTCAACAGATATTAAGAATAAGTTTCACTTATCTTCTCAAAAAATAATTTGCATTCTTTGAATTAGACTTCTGAGTCCGCCACTATCTCGAATAATAATAAGGGTTAAAGTGTAGAAATACATAAGATTTTTTTTTAGCAAAAACGAATTCATACATGTTTTTAAATGTGTAAAAATATCTATAAATATTTGAAATGAAACAAAAAAATGTGATACATATCACATTTTAAATAATGATGTGATTCCCACCATAAAAAAATAATAATGTTAGTTATATTTACCGTTGATGGTATTTTATCACATTTCTTAACGTTAATGGTATTTTTACAGTTGTGAAAGGCGTTTTTCATTTTTATCGCTTAGCCCTAATAATAATTGGCTTCTTAATAAAAGTTTTCTCCATTTTGGACAATTTTCTCGCACGTGTGGCTGTCTCCATTTGGATTTCTTTCTCTCGCACTCGCACTTCCAAGCCTGCATTCGTCGCCCCCCTTGTACGCTTTGCTCTTCTCTTCTCCCACTGTTTTTCAGGTAACAGAAGAAAACGACCGGCTTTTGCAATTATTATATTTTCTCCGGATTTCCCCCAGATTTTCTTTCTGGTTTAAATTTTTTTTCTTTTCTTTACCTTCACTTTATTCAATGGTTCAGAGAATGGATCTCAATTTTTTCCCCCAAGAAGTTCGAGAAGAGGTGAATTGAACTTTTTTTTATATAGATTTTGATTGTTTTCTCTGCTTATGTGTTCTCTGGGTTGTCATACATATTGAATTCGTAGTGCCAAAGAAGTGGAAGTTCGTGGTAATATATTTATAAGCATTTTCAGGCAGCCAGATGTTATGATCTATTGGGATTGGGCAATTGAGAAGAATGTGAATCGTTCGTTCACTGCTTGTCTTTCGTCAATGCATTCGGTGGAGTTTGATTCGTTCTGTTTAAGAGCCTTGCTTTTTATACCCCTACGTGATAAGAGGTTTAATTATGAGAATTTCGTTTGGTATTTGATTCTTATCTTCTATTTTGGAGGACAAACTGTCTAAAATATAAATGTTGTGAATATTGCAATCTATGTTTTCCAGAATGAGTTTATGATCCCATTATATGGATAAGGCTGATTCTTTGTAAAGATATGTTTAGCAAATTTTGTTGCGACTTCAGTGTGTTTTTTGTAATGAACTACTTCCAGTCCAATGAAGCTTGCTTCATTGTCATTTGACATCAAACTATACAATTGTGGTTACATTTATTAACTTTGGCATTCACTGGAGAAATACAAGGGTATTTCAAAATACAGGACAAATGATTGATGATGGATAACATTATATTAGGCTACTTGCTTAAGGTTTCGGGCTCAGCTGTCCTTTCCGATTGGTCATGGATAAGCTTCTTCTTATTATTATTAACTCTTTCTGTCTTTGATACTTGATCAATGCAAGAGATATGTCCTGGTGCTTGCTTTTTATGTAAAAAATATTCATACAGGTACATTTCACTTCTTTCTTCCAACCGCCCCTCCAACAAAAAAAAAAACTCTTTCAAAATGTCAAAGAGAACCCACCAATTACTTTGCGTATCTGAACATAGGAAACTGGCAAAGTACCATCTATAAGGCAGCAAATTGGACTTTTATTTGCCCAAGCGGGGGCACCAAGGGAAGCAAATTGGACTTTTATTTTTTGAATAGAAAGTGATCTGATTGTATTGATAGTCTAGTAGTGGTACCCGTGCCTGAAACTGACCCATCATGGCTTCATTCGGATATCTCTTGTGGGACAAAGACTTACATCTTTGCATAACAATTAACAAGTAAATAGGCTTGTACTTTTTCCTTTTTAGGAGAAGCTTATATATTGTTTTTAGTCGATGATTCTTATGTGCATTTTCTAAATCTGTGGAGGGTCTTCTCTCTCTGTTCTTTTTTTGGAAGATCCATATTGGAGCTGATATTTTACTTAGAGAATTCAGACTTTTATGTTTATAGGTAATAATAAGTGGATGAATCCTATCAGATCCAGTGGAACATGAGATATGAGGAATATATATAACATGAATTAGCACTAAAAATGTGATCGGTACCTTTTTATAATGACCTACCTGTGATTTTTCTGTTGTTAATTTTGCATTTTGGAGCTCTTTGGAGTCATCTTTACCAATGTTATCTAAATCCAAATGAAAGGATCTTCTAAGTGCAAGTTGTTAGAATGGATTAACACAAGTCAGCTTAGAAATAACTTTTGAGCATTCTTGTTTCATAAATCTCAGAAAATATGACGGTTTATTCACTTTGAGATTCTCTACTATGTTTATTCATTGACTTATATGAGGTGAAACTTGGACTCAATAAAATTTACCTTTTTTTGGTATAAAGACGCGTCAAAATCTTTGTTTTGTGACTTGTGCACATTGTGTGTCTTTTATTGGTGATGCAGCGATGTCCTATTTGTAACTTCTTTTTCTTTGTTGTTGGAGAATTGTTGTTCTCGGTTTTGAATTGTTCTTCAGTACTATTCAATATATTTTTTTATTTCTAGGAAATAAAGAAAGAATATACTGATGTTCTTGCTAAGCTTCGGGCACAGGGAAGCCTCTTCAGTTGAGTTAGGAAGCTAGGAACGTATTGTTAGCTCTTATGAAGTGTGGTGAAAACAAACTTATAAGGAAATAGTTTCAAAATTTTGGCTTGCTTATGTCTCTCTTTTTTGATAAATTTCTCATAACTTATTCCTAGTTACAACTCTCTTTGCATGGTTGGAAAAGGATTTCTCGTTCAAGAGCAAACAGTGAATAAACCTGCTGTATTTCATTTTTGTTGTCTCCATATTGAGGCTAGATGTGTTAAATGTGATGTAGCTATCGATACACTGTATTCTACATATAATTAATGGTTTTCTCATAATACTTGTTAGTCTCTACTCAAGAAGCATTAGTTGTGTTTATTTGGAACATGTCTAATTGGTTTCTTTCTTAAATTTCTGCAGTAGCTTCTTATCAAATCACTTAAGATGGAGCTGAATAGCATTCGAGATGCATTTGACCGTGTATCCAAGAAGCAGAAGTTGTCTACTTCTAAGTTCCAAGAAGTCATTGATCAGCTGGGGCTTGAAATTGAACAGGCTTTGGCGAAAATTCAGTCAGCTGACAATTTAGACCCTGTAGACTGGAAATCTATACTTACAGATCTGAAGTTTAAACTTAATGCTATTGGGGCACTTCAACAGATAGAAGGGCCACAGAAAGAATTGAACACAAGTCTTAGCAAGTACCAAAAACTTCTGGAGAAATCCTTTAATCCAGATGTATCCAAGGCATACAGAAATGTTGATTTTGACTTTCACATTGTGAATCAGATTATTGCAAACCATTTTTATAGTCAAGGGCTATTTGATCTTGGAGATAGCATCATAAATGAGGCTGGGGAATCAAATTCAAATTCACTAAGATCTCAATTCCTGGAAATGCATCAGATTGTTGACGCTATGAGAGTTAAGAACCTTCAACCTGCTCTCACATGGGTCTCTGCCAACCAAGCTAAACTTGTGCACAGTGGTTCCAATCTCGAGCTTAAGCTTCATACACTGCATTTTGTCGAGGTCTTGCAAAATGGAACTCAAGCCGATGCCTTAAAATATGCCCGAACTTATCTTGCTCCTTTTGCTTCCGTCCACAAGGATGAGTTCCAAAAGCTTATGGGTTGCCTCTTGTATGCAGGAAGGCTTGACAACTCCCCTTATTCTGAGTTGATGTCCCAGATCCATTGGGAGAGGGCTACTGAAGAGCTGAAACGGCAGTTCTGCAATCTCCTCGGACAGTCCTATGAGAGCCCATTGAGTGTGGCGGTTGCCGCCGGCATTGAAGGATTGCCTACACTCTTGAAGCTGGCAAATGTGATGGCTGGAAAGAAGCAAGAGTGGCAGGCAATGAAACAGTTGCCGGTGCCTGTAGAATTGGGGAAGGAATTTCAGTTCCATTCTATTTTTGTCTGCCCCGTTAGTCGGGATCAAGCAAGTGAAGAGAATCCTCCGATGTTGCTTCCATGTTTACATGTTCTTTGCAAGCAGTCAATCATGAAGTTGTCTAAAAGCAGCACCCGAACGTTCAAGTGTCCTTACTGTCCAGCAGAAGCAACGGTTGCACAGTGCAGACAGATCTATTTCTGATTTGTATTTATGAACAGGCTCATAAATTTGGTGTGTGCAGTGCATTTTTAGCATTCAAATTTCAAATCCTGCTGGTTTGTATATAAAATTTCTTTCTAGATTGGCTTTTACATTTTACAGGACCAATGGAGTAAATAAATATTCAAAAAACTGTTCATATACTGTTGCCATCATATCTGTTTTCCCGTTAGATCAACTTGTAACTATATTATTAAAACATTCAAGTACCCGCCCCACATTGAGAACTTGGATGTTTGCTTTTAAACTTCTCTTGATTTTAATGATTGTTTTCTATAGAAATTCAGTGTCATTTTATTATAATGTTGGGTATTTCGCGTTCAGAATTTCTGGCACAATGGTTTGACTGGGACTTAGATATGGATTGTATAGGAAGAACGTTACATGGGCTATTCTTTGTCCATTTTCAAGTTATAAACTTGCGCAGAGTAATTGCATCCATATTTAGCGATTACAGACTCTGGTATAATTCTCTCTAGTTGGTTATGATTAATTAAATAAAATTTTAATTTATATGTAGATTTTTTATGGGAAAATTAGTATAATTTGTCAAGGGATTTAATTACTAAGAGGTACCAATGACAAATGATGAGTATAAATTCATTTAAATTTATCATTGCATGCTCCTCAATTATCAAATTTGTGCAATTAAATCCATTCAGTGAGATCTCATTCTAATTCCCTTCTTCAATATATATATAATTTTAATTCATATCAAACATTTTAATTGACAATTTATCTAACGATTTACTGTCGATTTAATATTTTGATCAAGTTCCATGATGTCATGTAACCCGTATGATGCTCTATTGTCGAATTTTATGATACATTCACTTTTCACAAGAATAAAGTGTTTCTAGTCAGGTCCACGGTATGCATCTCTTTAACGTGTCATCAACAAAATTCAGAATAGTTATCCCATATTATGAAATTTGGAAGAAAAAAATATAACTTGCAACAAATTTCATATTTAATATTTAAATTTACATTTTTGCAAAAGATTAAATTATCACAAAATTATACAAACATTGAAAGCTTTCAGATCTCTCGAAATACAAAAACAGGTTAAAGACCCCCAAAAATGACCGGATTGAATAAATAATAAATTAGTAAACTCACAAACCCGCTTTGTGCAGGGTGTTAAAGGAAGCATTGAAGCTTCCACATCTAAGAATGCTCAGATAATTAGTTCATCAATTCATTCAGAACCAACAAGCTTACTGTTAAATTCACCAGTTACTTATCTGCTTCAAGCATTATCAGTGGCTTTAGGCAGAGAGAAGTAACTAATGAACTTACAAGTAAGCTGGTTGATTTTGAACTAGTTAGTGAAGTCACTATCTCAGCATTCTAAGAAGCAAATCCTTCAGTGTTTCCTTCAACATTCTGCGGAAGCAAAAGGTACGTCACACCTAAATTATTATTTGAATAAGTTGATGGGGCTGCATATATTGGGTATCAACGATCAACTTCTCCCATAATGATATCTATGCTACCTAGTATTGTCATAATATCAGCCAATTTCATTCTTTTAACTAACTGAGGAAGAATTTGCAAATTGATAAAACCCAAGGGGGGTGAATTTTCCATCTCCAAGGAAAACCATTCTGATCCCCTGTTAGAAAAATTCCTAATTCTCCCTTTGGGGCTTCATTTCTCTGCACCAAATCCATCATGGCCTCCGTCCCAGTTTGAGCTGCAACCTTTTTTTTTCCTATAAGATCGACATTAGAACCTGGATCAAGCACATCTAAGAAGACCTCTATTCCAACATCTCCACAATAAACAAGTCCCATAACATTTAAATGGCAAACATATGACAGTGGATTTTATGACCTCTAACCAAGCTCTTCGAAAAAAGCTAGGTAGACCATATCCATAAAACACAAGTAGACCAAACTAATTATGACTACACATGAAATCGTGTGATATATTTTTCAATGGCGGTTGAGTTTTTCACTCTTGGACTTGTATCATTTACATTATCAAAAAATTTTGATTTTCCAAGGGAAAAACTCAACCTCTCCAAAAGTAGAAACCTTTATAGAGAAATTCCATGTCTGTATTTATATCGACTATGTCTCGTATTTTTTATAGACTGGGTCTACGTAAAAAACCTCTCCATTTTTCATGATCCACTGGTTCTCCCTAATGTAATAAGTATCAGTTGTGACAATATATCAACCCATGTGTCAGGGACACCAGGCAGACACCAGTGCATACAATCCTGACCCCAGATCATCACCGCATCCTGCCTCCCCAACCAAATCGCCGGATGAGCATCAGCTCTGAATTCACTCAAGTGAGTTAAATCAAGCACTTGGATGTCAGTGCCTTGCAATGCCTCTTCAATCAGAAGATTCAGTTGCCTTGCTTCTTTGTTAACTCCGTTGTTCCTGGGTTCAAACCATAAGTCAAGCTGCTCAGATATTAGTATCCATTTCTCTCAACTAATGCATGAAACAAAAGTGTTAAGAGAGAGCTTGTAATAATTTTATTGTATCTCTAACAAGGTTCTCAAGCCCCTTGGTTAAGATGATTTCTAAATGCAAGCAAAAGGCAGACAAGTGAGATCATGATATGTATTAAACCATAAGTCTTCAAGTGTTGTAATTTGAGAAAAAAATAGAGGCATTTTGCCTGGGGGCCATAAAGCCAAAGCAGGTTACAGAAATTCAAACCTCATGTTTCTCAAGGGGCTTGCTCAACAAGCAGCTTCCATTTTGATTCCAGTCTCCACCATAAAAGTGCCTTGGAGATTGTAAACGCCAGAACTTCAGTGGCTTCGTTGGGAATTTTTTTTGTATGTATGAAACTGTGTTGTCAAGAATAACTTTTAGTCCATCCAACATTTCAAGTGGGGGAACAATTGGCTGTCCAGCCCTGTAAAAGACAAGAGGCTTCTCTTTCGGGAATTTGTCATAATTCCACCTATTCAAAACAAGAATTCACGAGTAACTCATAGGTAAAAAAATTTAGAAACCTGAGACAGTTACAACTAGCCAAATCTTTGTTCTTTCCAATGTCTAGGCTCAACAGCTTTTTCTCTATGCATATAAGCAGTTAAATATTCAATAATCTAACAGTTTCGAAGTTCTGCATAGGGAACAAGAATTTACCAGTGGCCAGTGTTAAACACAAGAACATCATAGAAGCCTGCAATATTAACCCAATCATCCGCAGGAACATCAACATCTACTCGATAAATACCTTCTGATCCCTCTTGATTTCGGTTTTCTGATTCCTTTGGCTGCCACCTTTTCATAATCAGTAATGAGCACATCAGATTGCCAGCAGGCATATGCTTTCATAAAGTACGTCTATGTCTACTAACAATATCCAACAGTTATTCATGAAAAAATTTGGCTATGACATTCATAACATACAAGCTAACAAACTAAATTGCATTTGTGTACACCCTTACCCTTAAAGGATGAAGTTTAGTGCATCACACAGATGAGATATAAAGGGTAATGCTTTAATCTCACTCCTGGGGGCCAAATTTTGAGTTGAATCTCATATATTATGCTAGTGCTCCCTTGGATAGATAAAGGTCAGATCCTCTTACCAATTCCTCTAATGAGCTCTGTGCGCGCGCGCGCGCGCGTGTGAATAAGCGTCCTTTTTTTGCCCATCGGTGAGCGACATCAGAATTGTTTTAAAGAGAAATGTGCAAAAACACTCACAAACACAAACTCTCTGTTTGTGTGAATAAGCATCCTTTCGTCGCCTATCAGTGAGCGACATCAAAATTGTTCTAAAGAGAAATGTGCACAAACATTCACAAACACAAACTAAATTAAGTTTTTAGTAAACTAAAAGCAACTATTTTCAGTAACTGGTGAAAAGCACCTGAAGCTAAAAAAACTCGTTGTAGTTGTCCTACGCCTACCAAATGACCTAAAGATCTCCTCCAAAAACTTATGTGCGACCATTTGTTATTTTTGAGAATTCTACTCACTAAATATTCGAGAACTAAATCTCAATATACCTAAAATGCAAGTAACAAATTGAATTATTACAGTAAAGTTGTTCGTGCTAGTTGTTGATTTTGCAAGAGCCGGCTAAAGAAACTCCTGCTCCTGCATAATTCAAAATGAAAGAACTTACGCAATAATATCCTTACTGGTATTTGGAAAGCAACACAGCACGATGATAACCGACCGTGACATTGTACTTGGGAAAATAAGCTCCCCTCCAAGCCCCCTTCCTTTTCCACTTCTTAGCACCCTCATCAGCATTTCTCAGAATGCATAGAAACGAAGACAAGAAATTCTCATTCAGAGAATCTCCAACGAACCCAATATTCTTGTTCCTCATCATTCCCATAAATCGAAACGGGTCGATTCGCGGCAGATCACAACTTTCAGGCACCCATTTCCACGAATTGATCAGGCTCATGTTTTCCCTCTTGTTTCTCAAACAATTCCATGCGTTGCGGTGAAATGGGCAAGTCTCATCGTACAATGGCTTGCGATTTGGATCTAAGACCCAGTTACCTCTAAAGAGATTACACGAGGAAGATGTGAGGACTGTGATTGATCTTGCGGTTGGCGAAGAGGGTCTATAGAGAGAAACAAATGAGTACGAGAAAATGAGGGAAGCAAGAATCAGTAGGATGAACCACGGGAAGAGCGGTGAAAGGAGTTTCGGAGACATGACACATCGTTCATGCCCAGCAGAGCGAATCAATGAGAAAAGTCTGGAAGGCGACTAAGAGCATTTATCAAAAAAAATTTCTTCTCATATGGTTATTATTGGAAATGTCTTTTCTTTAATGGATTTGTTTGAAAATCCGCCAGTAGAAAATAATTTACGAATTTTTAAAAAAAATTATAGAATTTGTGCTACTTTTGGTAGCATGGAAGTGAGGTGGTGGAATTGGAATTGAAGTGAGAAATAAAAATAGCATATGTTGGGTAGGAGAGAGGTCACTTTCATGGAAGTACCACTTTCATCAAATATGGGAAGTAGCAATTCTCACCTTCCCCATGAGAATTGAGATCAGTTCCATGGAACTGAAAACCTTGATCATTATGCCCTTCAACCTCTGCTCTTCGTCTTCGCTCTTTGACGACCCGTCCCCCCCCGAGACAACTCCGGCGATGAGCTCTGCTTGTTCTTCTCCATCGACGACTCTGGCGACGAAGGTGATGGATGACGAACGCGACTCCATGTATAATGGTGGAAGGCGATGAAAAGATACCTGGCGTCGAAGGCAACGAAAACATACCTGGTGACGAACGCGACTCCATGTATGACGGCAGAAGGCGATGGATGACGAACGCGACTCCGTGTATCTGGTGACGAACTCTCAGGAAGAAAACAACGATGAACGGGACCTCCTTGTTGTTTACTGTTTCCCTCAAATCTGCTGGGAAGAAGATGACGGCTTACAAACGTGGCTCCTCAGATTTGCTGGGGAAGAAGACGACGGCGAAGGTGATGGTGGATGACAGCGGCGACGGCGATGGCGATCGCTTGCTCGTCAGATTATCTCCGCGACAAGAGAATTTTTTAGGGGAAGAAGAGATTTTTTTGTTTGGAGGGTATATTAGTCTTTTGACATTATAAACATAAATATCAAATTAAAATAATACCCAATTTCTTCCAGCATACCAAACATACTTTTAATCTCACTTCCACTTCTAGTTCCACTTCCAATTCAATCAAAATCAATTCGGCGTACCAAACGGGGCATTAAGAATAATATACGGATTTCGAGATGGTTTTGTTTTAACTTACGTGTACTGTTGGAAAAAAGTTTTTTCCAAACATGCACACTTGCTCAAATCAACATACTCCAAGATTTTGTATTTTGATAAAGGGAAATTTGCAATCAAATCTTAAATAGGAGAATTAATGAATAAAAGGACCCAAATATTTATAAAATTACCATAAGATCTCAATAGTAGCTATTGAGGTTATTATTAACAACTTTATCAACTTTCATTAATAATCTCAGCAGTTACTTCTAGAAACTTATGGTATTTTTATGAATTTTGGGACCTTTTATTTATTAACTCTCTTATTTAAAATTTAATTATAAATTTCTCTTTGATAAATACAATAACAGATATCCTCCTATATTTGATCATATAATCTTATCGGTTGAGTCAAATTCTCAGTGACTGAGCCAACGTCAGTGAATAAAACTTAACTAAATTTATATTTATATTCATATAATGTTGATAATTTTAATTTTGTCAGTAGCGGAACCAGGATCTTAGAACAGTAGGGTAACTTTTTTATTTTCAAGTAAATGACAACAAGCTTGTTAGTTTTGATAATTTGAGTGGATTCAAATTTTAAATATCAGTGGGTGTATAATAAAAATCTAATAATTATTTACATATAACCTAAAAAATTCAGTGGGGGCATTTGTCCACCCTGAACATAGCATGGCTCCGCCACTGATTTTATATGATATCCTTAATAAATGATAAATCATTCTTTTTTTTTGTGAAAATGATAAATCATTCTAAATGAACAATGACCAAAAACAATTTTAATCATTAGTAAAGTAGCATTTTTGTCACAGAAGTATACAAGTTGGAGTACTGAGTATTCGGAAATTTTTTTGGACCAAATTCGCCTTAAAGGTTTATACAATGTAGTATTTTTCACCTAGAGTAAAGAATCTTTAACGGATGTTTATTTTCATTCGAATGAATTTCTCTTCTTCAGCGTATATGATCTAAAGATTAAGATACAAATTTGCATATATATATATTAAATGGCTGTAACTTTTTTGTTTCATCTCTAAATTTGACACAAAACATATCGTTGAAAAGCCATTTGAATCTACTTTCAAATAAAATAAATTTGAAATCAATTGGATATGTGTTTTGGGAGATATCATCATATGGATATGTGGTTAATTTATTTTTAAAAGATTAATGAAGTCAAATACATTATTTAAAAATATTTATTATCATACCTCTAAAATGTCAAATCGTACATATTTTCTCTAATGAAAATGTTTCTATTATTCTTTTACATGGTAAATTATAATGAGTTATAAAATGAGAGAAATAAAAAAAAGGATAATTGAAGAAGAGAGTATATATGGAATTTTATAAAGAGGATGAAAATGCCTTCATGATTTGACCCGGAGATAAAAAAAAAAAAAGTGGACAAATTGCATTATTAAATTTAAAATGGTGTTTTTGATAAGCTTGCTTTGGTTAGCATAAAGCCGTCATTTGTCTGACAATTCGGACGCAACGCGATTTGTGCAGCTGGAATTTTTGTCCAAATTGAATGAATGTGGAGAAGCAAATTGACTGGACACAGAGCGATGCAACGTAACTACCAGAAATTGAGCGAGCGAAGAACAGACTCCAACGTCCAATGAGCTTTACTATTTGTGCTTTTACATTGGCCCACCCTCATTCCGTTTCTCTCCTCCCAGCACTCCGATCTCCTCCTCCTCTGCGTTATCGCTCTTGGTCTTCTTCTCCGAGCTCCTGCAAATTTGAGCTTCCCTTGCTTCCTTCTGCGTTCTGCTCCTCTTTGCTCTGCTTTTCTGGTACTTCCTCAGATCTCTAAGCTCGTTCGTACGTTGCGTGGTATTCGACTGAGATGTTTTGGTTTTTGATGATGTTGTGCAATTTGATTTTCTTCTTCGTAAGCTCCGTTATGACTCGGTAGTTCCTTTGCTTGTTTGTGGCTACTCGCTGTTTCTTTTTTATGTTAGATGCTGTTGAAATGATGGTTTAGAACGGTATTGTGTTGGATTCTATGTGCACGAGAATTCCGCGATTTTCAGAACGGTGAAAAAAAAAAATTAAGTAAATGCGTTTGTGAAGGAAGTTTTTAGTTGGATTTTGCTGCTAAAGGAACTAATGAACTCTTCCTAAGATCGTGATTGAGGCTTGGAGTCTGTCATAGATTGCTTGACCGTGCTTCCTGTGCTCTTTCTCCGAGGTTGGTGATTATGCTGGAGACCAGTCGATAGTAAGAACGAAGTTACTGAGCTAGTGAAACTGTAAATAACCAAGCATAGAATGTAGGCAGTAGACCGTGGCAAAATCGAAAAGAATTGGAGGGTAAAATAGTATGAATGATTGCAATTGAATTGTTAAAGTGTAACAATCCTGCGGTACTAGTAAATAATTCCACGCTTTTCTAGCCATAGTTCATGTTCTGGCATATGCATTTTGTTATTGCCAATATTGTGAAGGAGATATGGTGCTTTGTTACTTAAGGAGTGATATCACTGTTCTGAATTCTAATGTTCAGCAGATTCATCTGGAAATATGGATTGTGGTGCTGGTTTAAGTTTGTATCCATTGCATCGGTGCAAAATCATTCACCTGGTTGGTATCAAACTCACTTTACTGTCAACACATTGTATCCAGTGTGGATTTGAGGCTGCTATATATTTCATTTCAAGGACATTCAAGATTGCCATCTTTCTTGGTCTTTTGCCTGCAAGTTAAAGATTTTCGAACTTATAAAACCATGCATCCAGGTCAGGCATGCTCAGGGGATCCACAATGTAGATGGAGATAAGAACTACAAAGCATACTTGAATCCCGACTTTTTTGATGCACATCTTACTCCATTAGGTTGGCAGCAGGTAAAGCATGACTGCGCAAGTCATTTTGCAGCTTATCAAGTGGAATTTGTTCTGGAAACCAAGGCTTACATTTCTCGTGGCTTTCAGAGAAGAAAAGGACATTTTACTCTGAAAGTAAACGATAATTTCTCTACACTGACAGGTTGACAATTTGCGTAAGCATGTTCACGCTTCTGGGCTCATAAAGAAGATTGATCTAGTAATTGCGTCTCCTTTATTAAGGTAATGATGCCTGTGTTTTGATCTAGTGAAATCAGTTAACTGGTGCTTCTTTTATGGTTTTAGAACCCATATGGCTTTCTACTTTGCTTGAAAGATGTATTTAGTCCATTTCTGTTGATATTGCTGAAGGTAAGGAACCTGGAGATTATGAGAAAAGTGGGAAATTGGACTTGAAATTCTGAAGACTTAATGTGTCACTGATCTATAATTTTCTTTTTCACTTTCTATTAACTCCAATTATCAAGACAGATTTGGTGAAACTCTTTTTTTATTTTTTGGTGGAATTGATAGGTCTGAAAATTTTGTGCCTTACTTTCCAGAGATTTTATGATCATGTTTATATTAGCAGTAGCGCCTTTTTAGCTTTTCCTCAAGGATCACTGTCATTTAGTTAGCTACATACTAAATTGTCTGACTACCTTAGGAGGCAATGCTAGAGGGCAACTACGGATTTTTATAGTGTGGAACATTGGTGACTCTCATATTAGAAATAAATGTTTGTTGACATGCTCGGGCATGACACTACTTTTTCATGTGTGCGCGTGCATGGTGTACTGTCTTTCAGAATCACACACAATTGCTGCAAGGTATAGTGACTACTACTTAATGGTTTGCTTATGGATATTGTTGGCTATCCTACAATTGGTAACATGCCGTGGAGATTTTGAGATTGTCTGTCATGTGAAACCATTTTTTTCTTTTTTTTGTGGGGGGGGGGGGGCGGTGCTTAGACTGTTGCGTTGCAAAAGCATCGTATAAGTAACAATTACAAATACGAGGGGCAGGAATAGCAGAATTTGGTTGGAGAAACAGTAGCCATTAAGAAGTGGCTATTGCAATCACTAGAGATGCCTAATTGTCTTAACAGAAATAACCTCTCTTAACTATATAAAGAGTGGATGGCTGGATCAGAATCATTGGAGATGAATAAGATGAAAGGCCGGTGACTTACCAGAGATTGACAATTCCTCTACGACATGTATGCTACTTTTTAGTTGAAAATGTCTCACTGCTCCCAATCGCTGGAGAGCATTTGTGTTGCTTAGCGTAAATAAAACAGGCAATTGCTATTCAACATTAATTATTATCGAAATCGTCGGTCACCTTATATGGATTTTATTATGCTATTTTTTTATTTTTAAATACGGCATTCCATCTAGTGGGATAACACTTGTTGCTGCCACTGTTGTTTTTATTGTATGAACTTACAAATGAAAGATCGGCGCCTGCTTATTAATGGGCACATCGCATGTCATATGAGCAAACTTAGCTTTGGGAATGAATTTAGTAGTAATATTTGCATGAGTGTTTGGGAATCGTTATTTATTTACGTTATGTGACTTTACGGTTAATTTCGTATCCTATGATTCGCCATTAATAAACACGGGATCCTGCTTGGATTCCTTGTAGAGACATATTTTGCTTGTTTGAGGTAGAGACAGCTTAGATTAACATGGCTTAGGGTTTCTTTGGCATTTAAGGACTCTACAAACAGCTGTTGGGGTATTTGGTGGTGAGGACTATGCGGATAAGATGGATGTTTTGCCGCTTATGGTGGCAAATGTAGGAAACAGTAACCGTCCAGCAATTTCGAGTCTGAATTGTCCACCAATAGTTGCTGTTGATCTTTGCCGTGAACATTTGGTGGGTAATTTTACAATTTGAGCTCCGTTTTACACCTATTGGAATCACGCGTCCCACTTGAAAATAATTCACTTCTTGTTATTCCTTGCTCTAGAGTTTACAAGTTCAGTCTCTATTATCATGTGAGCACTGCCTTAATAAAGAAAAATATTTAGTAGAAAAGATGATCACAAGGAGTCCAGGATGATCTGACCAACACCATGTATTAGAAAGTTTTAGATTTAGCTACAAGTAAATTCCAAAACATCAAGAAATTATTTAATCCGACCAACATCAAGAAATTAATTTCTTGATCATCAAGGATGAATTTAAATTCCAATAACTCCAAAACATCTGGATCCACTTCTCTTTTTTCATTAGAAATGATAACTGTTCGTTCTGTATTTTATCTCGTGATCGAAATAAAAAACACCGGAAGTTTAGAGGAATAATTTGAAGATTATTACTTTTAAATTGATGGGTTTTTTTATATCAGTCTAATCTTGTCATCGCTGCGAATATTCAACACTGAACCAAAAATTTTCATAGGCCATTGAATGATAACACGGTGACAAAACTAAACGAGAAATCATATACAAGAAAAAAAAATCAGTTATGTGTAAATGATTAAGATGCATTTGCTTTATCATTTTCTTGCCTCTTCTATGAAATTGCCGAAAGATTTTTTTTCCAATGCCAAGTAAAAGTTATTTTAACTTACCTTATATACAAGTTGGTTTAAGCTTAAAGCATACATTGACAGGAGAACCCTTACATATTTTTTGATGTTATATTGTGCAGGGAGTTCATCCCTGTGACAAAAGAAGAAGCATCAGCGAATATGAGTTTGCTTTCCCTGCAGTTGATTTTTCACTGGCAAGTATTACATTTCTTGCAACTCAAAGATGGCATTTTGAAATATTAACAGATACTTGACAGCTTTCTTCAGCAGTTAAAAATCAGGCTAAGTTCATTGATTTCTTGGGGTTTATGCCAAATCCCTTTGAATTTTCTCTTCAGATAGATAGTAATGAGGATAATTTGTGGAAGGCCGATGTTAGGGAGACAAAGGATGAACTTGCAAAAAGAGGTTTAGAATTCATGAATTGGTATGTGAAACCATGAAAAGTTATTCTTGATTATATTATAAATCTTAGCAAAGTGATACGATATGCTACGTCTTTGAATCGCTTTTTCGATTTTCTATTTTTCTTGGTTCTACCTATATATAATGCTGCAAGTGCAAGATTAAGATCCATTTTTGTCTTGTAATATCTGTTGTTCGTCATGCCAAATTGTAATCTAATAGTAGTTGCTGAATCCTTGTTAATGAAAATCCAAGTTGCTTAGAGTTAAACTTCCTTGTGAGCTTTTTGAGTTGAAAGGTAAGTTCATTTGTTTGTTGGAGTTGGTCACTTGTGAATCAAGAAATCACCTTGATCTCAGAATTGCGAGAAATAACCTGATTACTGTTCAATTTATGTTCATTGAACCAATGTAATAGCATTTGTTTCAAGAGCCAGTAACAAGTATTTTAGGATTTATGTAATTCTTTGTTCTTTTTTTTTTAAAATGAAAAATAGTTTCTTATATTCATTTTTCTTGCGACTTCTCTCCAGTTTATTAGTCAGAAAGTAGAAACTTCCATGAAATGCTTCGTAATCGAAATATATAAAGGCGTTTCTGTTTTCTACGCAATCACAGGTTGTTGACTCGCAAGGAGAAGGAGATAGCTGTAGTGACGCATAGTGGATTCTTGTTTCATACCCTAAATACACATTTTGGAAATGATTGCCATCCTGTCATGAAGAAGGAAATATGCAAGCAGTAAGTTTATTGACGCCTGAGTCTTGAAAATTTTACTTATGATTTACCCCTCTTTAACATTAGTTGCATGTAAATTTTCCGCTATGAAGCGTCTAAAGGGTTTCCTTTTGCGCTAATTAATGCACTTATTTCCTTAATTCCCGTACAATTGTTGAGAAAATAGAATAGGTTTTAAATCTGGTTATACTATATAGGCAAGTAGACTTAAGTGATAATCCAAAACCTAGTGTCTCATGCTTATCCATCTATACAATTAATTTGGATTTACCAGCTCAAGTCGTAAATATTATTGTTGATTATATTACCTCCAATCCTTAATATAGGAGTTAGTTGAACTTTTTGGAGAGATTCAAGAGGCTAACTACATTACTTAAAAGTATTTATTAATGTACCCTTCTAGTCCTATTTATAAACAATATTATCTCACACAAGGTTGGTCCTATAAAAATAAGCAACAATTTAGCTGTCTCAAATGAAATGCATTTTTTTCCATTTTTATCCTTGATTAATTGCATGCCTCTATGATCTCTTTTTTAACTCATTCTATCATGCTATTATATCTCCTACTCATTTATTTGTTTAACTAATTTTAACTGTCAACTCTTTTACGTGATTTTGGTATATATTGCTTATAAAAATGACTAGAATAAATATATCGTTATATTATATACCAATTTACAAGTTAAGCAAATTAGTTTAGAAAAAATAATATAATATATTTAGCTTTATAAATTTTTTCAAAGAAAAAAAGTCAAATGACTTTTAATAAAGGATTGGAAGTAGTATATAATAAAGGAATTTCCATGAAAAGATAATTGCACATAATTAAATAGGGTATTTTAGAAAAGTTAGCACATATTTGTTATAAGTAACCATTTTAATTTATTTAATATTCATTAATTAATTATATAATTATTGTAT
>JANTPZ010003737.1:0-18819 GCA_025593235.1 Vachellia pachyceras
TAATCGCAACAGTTTAAGTTGGCCAATTTGTTTAGGAATTTGACCGTGCAATCCATTAAGCGAAAGATTGAGGAGTTTGAGAAAGGTCAAGTTACCTAATGCTGGTGCAAGAGTGCCACCCAGATTTTGATTTGACAAGTCCAAGGCTGAGACTCTCATGTGGCGGAGGTTGCAAGTTATACCTTGCCACTTACAGAAGTGAGTGGAAACATTCCATGAACGAAGAGATTCTGGAACACCATTGGTTAACTTATCCTTCAGAGAAAGCAAAGCAAGCCTATCAGTTTCTGAGCTTGCGGTGGCCATGGCAGCTCCAGTAATTGGCCACAGAATTTGAGAAGCTGTGCACAGAAGAAAAATGGTGGTAATAATGTTGGAGATCATTTTGATTGTGGCTATGGAATTTGCAAACAGAAGCCACACACTTTAAAAGTAGACATACGGTGTAGATTTATACTAGTCACAGGCATTGACGACGAAACTAAACCTCACGGCTTCATGTCAACAAAGTTTAGACCTTGTTTGTTTTCTTGTTTTGAAAATAGCCTTTTGTTTTTATTAAAAATAAAAAAAAGTGTTTGGTAATATATTTTTAGATAGATGTTTTTATAAATAAAAAATGGAAGCCTTTTTTTTCCTCTTAAAAAATTATTGTTTGGTAACAATGAAAGGCATATTTTTATTCCTTTGCTTCTCGATGACATCCAGATGCTCAGTTCGATTTTGAAGGCAGAACCGTCTGCGGATCTAATGCCACGTTTGGTAGCATGGAAGTGCAGTGTTGGAATTGGAATTAAGGTAGGAATTGGAATTGTGCTGTGTTTGGTAGGATGGAAGTCACTTCCATAGAAGTGTCATTTCCATCAAATGTTAGAAATGCCACTTCTCACCTCAACCTTGATGCCCCATTTGGTATGTGGAATTGGTTTTGATATAATTAGAAGTGGAAGTGGAAGCGGAATTGGAAGTGGAACTGGAACTGGAAGTGAGATTAAAAGTTTGTTTGGTATGCTGGAAGTAGTGGAATATTATTTTAAATTAATATTTATATTTATAATATAAAAATACTAATATACCCCTAACTAATACCTTCGCGTCGTTGTATTCATAATAGGAGGTCATTCGAAGCTGCTGATTGGAGAATCGAGCGAGGAAGGGGATGACGACGGTGACGGGGAAGCAGAATCCGACAGTGAAGATGACAGAGCTGATGAGGAGGTAACGGAAGGCGGCGATGAATCCAGATCAAAAGATTCAGTTACCTCTCGCATGCAATGAATCCGACGACGAAGATGACAGAGCCTTCTCTCTCCTAACTTCCCTTCTGGTGAACCTGACGGTGCCTTCTCTCTCGCATACATTAGTCAGTGATGATTAGATCAACCTTTAAGCCCTGTGAAGCAAGATGGAATTAGTTCTCCATTTCAGCCACCTTCGCTAAGCTCTTCGGAATCTACGATTTCGCTAAGCTCTTCGGAATCTGCAATTTCGCTGGAAGTAGTCAGTGGTCGCCGGAGTTGCATCAGGTGGGGGACGATCATCGGAGTCAGGGATGAGGTCGTTAGATTCATTCACCGTCGCCGTCGTCAGAGTCATTCGCCAGAGTCGGGGGTGGAGCTGAGGGTAGAGATGGAAATGGTAGGAGGAACTGGTGCTGGAACTCAGTTCCATGGCAGTTCCAACCATTTTCATGGAAATGGAATCATCATGGAACCCACTTCCACAGTACCAAACACACCAAAATCTGGAATCCACTTCCACTTCCACTTCTCACCTCCCAATTCTCAGCTACCAAACGCAGCATGAGAACTGAAATCAGTTCCTTGGAACTGAAAAATGTGGACCATTTTGCCCCTCTCCCCTTCAGCAGCCGTCGCTTCGAGGATGACTACCGGACACAGAAGGGAAGGAAGAAGAGCTACATGTGCGTCCACCTTCTTCGTCTTCCCTCCCTCGATCCCCTTTCTGAGTTGACTCTAGCAACTCCATCTTCCAGCATCCATCCTTTGACCCCTCCACTCCCAGCCTGTTCAAATCTAACGATGATGATGGAGTCTGGTTCAAATCGGCTCGGTTTATCCCGGCATGACGAACACACATCGAAGAACGCACGACGAGTTTGAACGCGAGCTGAGAGAAGGCAATTGGTGGGTGAAGGCGAAGAACGGTGGGTGAATGCATGACGAACGCAGTCTGGTTCACTGTGTTGACTGGTGGGTCAAGACGAAGAAGACTGTGAAGGCGGAGGAGAAGGGATAGGCAGAGGAGACATTTTTGTTGTGAGGGCATATGGGTAATTTTATATTATAAGTATAAATATTAAATTAAAATAATACCCCGCTACTTCCAGCATACCAAACAAACTTTTAATCTAATTTCCACTTCCAGTTCTACTTTTAATCTCAAAACCAATTCTGCGTACCAAACGGGGTATAAGCCTTCATCATTTCAATACGATCGTGTTAGCTACTCCCAGAATTTCGACGACGGTCGCCACCTTCACGACGAACCCCGACGACTTCCCCTGTTCTACCAAGATCTTAGGTTAGCTTTCCATTAAAAAAATCTCTGAGATTCAACCTACTACCAAGTGATTGATTGAAGTTGTCCCCTCTTTAATTAGTTGTTGATCTGCGATCGATTAATTATCTCAACTAACTCTGATTTTTTTTCCGTTGCCTCTGTTCTCTGTACTGTTAGATTTATACTAGTGACAGGCATTGATGACTAAATTAAACCTCACGGCTTCAATTCAACAAAATTTAGACTTGTTTGTTTTCTTGTTTTGAAAAGAGCCTTTTGTTTTAATAAAAAATAAAAAAAAAAGTGCTTGGTAGTATATTTTTAGATAGTGTTTTTATAAATAAAAAATGGAAGCCTTTTCTTTTTCCTTAAAAAATAATTGTTTGGTAACGATGAAAGGCATCATTTTTTCGCTTCCCAATAACATTTTGGTGCCAGATGGCCAGTTCGTATTTTTTTGATAAAATAATTTTAGGCAGGGTTGGGGTCACCCACAAGTCAAGAACAGGTCGAAATCTCCCTTCCTCTTAGATCATATCAATGTTGAGACGCAGAACCGCCTGCGGATCTAAACCTTCATCGTTTCAATACGATTAGCTACTCCCAGAATTTCGACGACGGTCGCCACCTTCCCCTGTTCTACCACGATCTTAGGTTAGCTTTCCATTAAAAAAAAATCTCCGAGATTCAACCTACTACCAAGTGATTGATTGAAGTTGCCCCCTCTTTAATTAGATGTTGATCTGCGATCGATTAATTATCTCAACTAACTCTGATTTTTTTTTCTCTGCACTGTTAGATTTGTACTAGTCACAGGCATTGATGACTAAATTAAACCTCACAGCTTCATGTCAACAAAATTTAGACCTTGTTTGTTTTCGTGTTTTGTAAAGAGCCTTTTGTTTTAATAAAAAATTTAAAAAAAAAGTGTTTGGTAATATATTTTTAGATAGTGTTTTTATAAATAAAAAATGGAAGCCTTTTTTTTCTTAAAAAATAATTGTTTGGTAACAATGAAAGGCATCATTTTTATTTTTTTGGTTTCCCAATGACGTTTTGTTTGCTCACTTGCCATTGCCAACTAAGCCACAACTTTTGTGCGCTGAAATGCACCATTTTAAATATGGTGAAGTGAAGGAACACGAAAACAAGGCACACGCTTAAAAACTCAACAGGTGTTATAAGTTGTATAACAAATAGGGAACTAAAAATTGTATGTATTAAAATTTAATAATTTTTATTAAAAAAATTAAGGTCAACGCATGCCTCCAAATTCAGATGATGTTTATAGAATCATTTGTTTGGGGACACAATTTCCCAATGACATTTTGGTGCCGATGCCCAGTTCGATCTTGATACTTGGTGGCCATCAGTGTGGCTCACTTGCCAGCAAAGCCACAACTTTTGTCAACTTAAAATGCTTGAATGTGGTAAAGTAATGACAATGAAAACTGAAGCCACACGCTTTAAAACTAGACAACGAGCCTTCAAGTCCCCAAAATTTAAATTCCACCGACCTGTTAAGTTTTATAACAAATAGGGAACTAAAAATTGTATATATATATATATTACAATTTAATAAATTTTTTATTAAGAAAATTAAGGTCATTTCATGCTTCCAAATTCAGATAGTGTTTATGAAATTACTTACAATTACAAAATGCAAACACTTGCAGATAAATTTCTAGTGGTGCCCCCTAATTAAGATTGCTTAAATTTTAGGTACTGAAAATATGGAAAGATAACCTAAGGGGGCTTATTTCTATTAGTATTACTGGAAAGTGCTCACTTCAAATTCTCAAAGTATTATATATTATCTTTAGGACTTCTAATTAATTATTTGATAGCATTTTCATATGCACGGGTCATCCACTAAGAATTTGCTGTGCCAATTAATTACGAATTAGTCAAATTTAGAAGCCTTCCGCAACGACTACGAATTTTCCACCCAAATGATGGAAATTTCTGGGTGGAATATTCGAGGCAGATCCAAAATAGAAAGAAAGCTACCTTGCCTAATGATATGTTAGTCCTTGTTATATTTTTAATTCAAGTTTAAGTAATAAGTATTCACACTTTAGAATTAAGTACTGAAAAAAAGAGATGAAAAATTAACATTATAAGAAAATGCATTTCAATTTTCTTGATAATGACTTCTCACCCAATGCATATATTCCATTAAAATTAAAAAAGAATCTAAATTTCATTGCCTCTGTCTTAAAATTTAATAAATTTTTAACTTAAATTTTTATTTAATAATATACAATTTAATTGTTTACAAAGTTTACACACTAATGAATATAGGCTATATAAAATTATATATTCATATGTAAAATTTAATAATGTGACTTAGACAGCTTTTGGCGGCGTAATATAAGAGTTAGGTTGTCGTTGCATTGATTGAGTTCATCCAACCTATCACTAAATCTATGCCTCCAAAATCTATAGAGCACCGTCTTTCACTATAATTATGAGCCGAATTATAGATGGCATATACACCTTGACTTTAGCCCCTTTTTTTCCGCTCTTCAATTATGATTTCACAGCTCAGTTTTGTTTGATTTGTTTTACATGCTTAATTATCACATGTAACCCCCTCCCCCTTGTTCTTTATTATAGTGTGACGTCCTCACCATTCTAACTACTTCACACCTATAAATCCAAACAAGCCCTTAGCATAATGAGAGAATCAACATTACGTACATCAGTCAGTGTGTAATAGAATTATGAAAAGCTAACAATTCCCTGTGACTAGTTAGTAATACATCAGTAACTCGTAATTTTAACAAATCGTTGACTGTTTTGGGGGTTCAATTTCTAACACTTTTGGTAAATCTTTCTATACTCAAAATATACTCTAGTGAGTCTCGCAAGAGAGATAGAGATTTTTTCACATCATACAATTTATTTACTCAAACGGAAAAAAAAAAGCACGAATAATATGAACAGACTGGGCTAAAGTCAAGCTGTATATGCCATCTATAATTCGGCTCATAATTATAGTGAAAGTCGGTGCTCTATAGATTTTGGAGGCATAAATTTAGTGATAGGTTTGATGAACTTGTTAAGACAATAGTTGGGCCACGAAGAAAAAGGCCCAAAATGGTTGAATCGGATCCAGGCAGTTAGAGTTAGAATCAGTCAATGTTTAATTGCTATTATTTCGATTAGTTCCTGATTGTACGAACCTCCATAGCTGATCTGTAACATGCATAATAACGGCTCTGCCCACGTATGTAATTCACATCGTCTATAAATGTAATCACAGAGATAATGCAATACCAAGCCATTACAATTATCCGTGCATGTATATTAAATTATTAACTTGGTATCAGAGCCCTTCTTAGGCTGATTGCCATGTCCACCACCGCAGATGATCAAAGCAGTACCAGCAGTAATGTCTCTGCTTCCCTACTAGCCAAAGCTGCTGAGAAGAACAATTTTCCCACCTTAACCTGTTCTATCAAGTTGGACAGGACCAATTACTCCTTATGGCTTACTCATGTCCTTCCTCTTATTAAAGGATACAAACTTGAAGGCTTCTTAAATGGGATCAAGCCCTGCCCACCTCAGTTTCTCTCAGTCAATGTTGAAACAAAAATTAATCCTGCTTTTGAAGACTAGGAATCCACAGATCAGATTCTATTCGGATGGTTGCTCAATACCATGACTTTAGACATCTCCACAGAGATGACACATGTCTCCACCTCTGCTGGTCTTTGGGAGGCAGCAAAACTTCTAGCAGGTGCTCAATCTAAGTCTCGTCTTTTAATGCTTTGCTCAAAGCTTCAACGCACTAGGAAGGGGGCGTTGAAGATGTCCAAATATCTCGCCAAATTAAAGAGTATTTCAGATCAGCTGGCACTCGCAGGAAGTCCCATCTGTCTGCCTGATCTGATCATTCAGGCACTTGCCGGTCTTGACAGTGATTACAACCCAGTCGTCGTCCAACTTTCCCACCAAGCAGAGACACTAAGTTGGATTGAATTGCAAACTGCTCTATACACTTTTGAGTCTATACTTGACCAACTCAATTAGTTTGCACAGCTCTCCATCAACAACAATCTTGTGAATTTTGCTGCTGGTGGTGGTAGAACCAATAATCCCAGAAATACCTAGAGAGGAAACAGAGCCAGAACTCGCCGTGGCAGAGGACAACGTACCCGATTCTCCTATCAGCACAGCAATGATAGTGATGATGATAACAATAGCAAGTGTCAACTATGCAAGAGGTTTGGTCATACCGTACAAACTTGTTTCTATCATTTTGATCGTACTTTCTCACCTTCCTCTAGGAAGAAGACTTCTTGCAGCAAAAGAACCTCAGAATCTGGCACTACATCAGAGTTTGAAGTGCATATTGGGCCTCCCCAGAAACAGTAGCTGATGACTCATGGTACCTAGATAGTGGAGCAACAAGTCATGTTACAAATGACCTCAACAAACTTGAGAACACTACAGATGCATATGGTAAGATTAAAATAACTGTTGGTGATGGTTATAAACTTGGGGTTCACAAAATTGGTTCATCCACTCTACAAAATGTGCCTAACAAAAGAGTCAAACTCTGTAATGTGTTGTATACACCTAATATTCAGAAGAATCTGTTGAGTGTCTACAAAGTAGCCTGCGATAATAAAGCTGATGTCATTTTTAACACTGCTGGTGTCTCTGAAGGACCAGGAAACAGGGGAGATAATTCCCAAGGGAAGTGCAAATAAGGATGGCATGTTTCAGGTCAACCAGTAACAAAAGACAAGCACTACAAATCAAGTTTGTGTTGCTGAAGAAGCAGCTGATCAAGCAGGACATAGAACCACTTTTAGTAGAGCCTTTTGGCATTGTAGACTTGGTCACCCTAATGATCAAGTGTTGACTCAGATTTTAAATCATTGTAATTTGAAGGTTACAAATGACAATAAAACTCTGTTTTGTGAGTCATGCAGATATGGCAAATCACATTCTCTTCCCTTTAAAATTTCCCACTCACATGCCTCCAAACCATTAGAATTAATACACACCAACCTTTGGGGACCATCCCCACTTGTCTCTACAAATGGATTTCGCTACTATATTCTGTTTCTAGATGATTATAGCCGTTTCTCCTAGATTTATCCTTTGAAAACCAAGGATGAGGCACTGCCCACATTTTTAAACTTTAAGAAACACGTTGAAAATCAATTTGATAGGAAGATCAAAACTATTCAAAGTGATTGGGGTGGTGAATATAGAAGTTTTACTCGAGCCTTATACAAATCTGGCATACACTTTTGACACTCATGTCCGTACACTTCCTCACAAAATGGGAGAGTTGAGAGAAAACATAGGCATATTGTGGAGACAGGCCTCACACTCTTGGCTCAACCCAAAATGCCACTTACTTACTGGTGGGAAACTTTCCATACTGCTACTGAATTGATTAACAAACTACCTACAAGCATTCTAAGAGGTGATACTCCTTGTTTCCGGCTGCTGAAGAAACTACCAGACTATAATGCCTTAAGAATCTTTGGCACAGCGTGTTATCCTTCCCTAAGACCATATAATGAACACAAGCTACAATTCAGAACTACTAAATGTGTTTTCTTGGGTTACAGCAACTCTCATAAAGGCTACAAGTACTTAAATTCTACCGGTAAAGTTTATTTCTCAAGGCATGTGGTGTTAAATGAGTTAGAATTTCCATTCTCTACAGGGCTCATCAACAAGAGGAAATTATCTGAAGAGTCCATTGTCAACCCAATTGAGTTTTTCAGCTTTATCTTATCTACTCCACCACCAGTCTATACAGAATCTGGTGGTCATCACAATCACTTTTACTCTCCAGCTGCTGTTACTCCTGTATCACCTCAATCTCTCCCAACCAAGCCTATTTCACCAAACAACAATTCAGATCAGTGTCAAATTGATGCACCAACACATGCAACTCAACAAGAATCAAATGACTCTATGGCTCATTCTGAATTTTCGGTTCCCTCTCCTAACTCCACTAGAGGTATCACACTCCCCATCCAATCTCATCCTATGATAACTCGTAGCAAAGTGGGTGTATATAGACCCAAATTACCATATATTGGTCATCTCCATACAAAGTCATGTCATTTGCGGGAACCAAATACTGTTCAAGAGGCATTAATAAGTGATCTAGCTTGGAGCCAAGCCATGGTTGCTGAATATAATGCTTTAGTTAAAAATCAAACATGGAAATTAGTTCCAAAGCCCAAAGCAAAAAAGTTAGTTGAGTGTAAATGGGTGTTCAAGCTAAAGCCCACTGCTGATAGTGCTGTGTTTAAACCCAAAGCAAGACTTGTGGCCAAAGGATTTCAACAAAGGCCAGGAGTAGATTTTGAGGAAACTTTTAGTCATGTCCTTAAAGCAACAACTCTCAGGTTTGTTCTCACTCTAGCAGTCACATTTGACTGGCCAATTCGACAAGTAGATATCAATAACGCCTTCCTAAATGGCGATCTATAAGAATAAGTTTTTATGAAACAACCTCAAGGGTTTCTGTCATCTAAGTTTCTTGACCATGTATGTTTACTACAAAAGGCCCTTTATGGCCAAAAGCAGGCAGCACGTGCGTGGTTTGACAAATTACGGTAAACTCTAATCAGCTGGGGGTTCAAAAATTCCAAATGCGACACTTCACTGTTCTTCATCAAAAACAAAACCATTACATTATTTGTTCTAATTTATGTAGATGATATCATTATCACAGGCAACTCACACAAGGTTCTCGAACTATTCATAAAAAGGCTGGACTCAGTTTGCCCTCAAGGATCTAGGAGCACTTCATCAATTTCTTGGTGTTGAAGCCTACCGAGATCAAACTGGACTTTGCTTAAAGCAAGAAAGGTACATCTTAGAGCTACTGGGCAAGTTTGGCATGACAAATTCAAGTCCGGTTCCTACACCCATGACTATCAATACACACTTTTCTAAAAATGATGGCATTCCATTGAAGAATCCTACACTATTCAGACAAGTAATTGGTGGGTTGCAATACCTGATCAACACAAGGCCATATATCATGTTTGCCGTAAATAAGTTAAGCCAATTTCTTTCAGCTCCCACGGATATTCATTGGAGAGCCGTGAAGCGCGTCCTCAGGTATTTGAGAGGTACACAAAACCTTTCTCTTCACATCAGGCCGACAACTCACCTAACGCTTCAAGGATTTTCTGATGCCGATTGGGCTGTTTGTCCCGATGACAGGCGCTCCATGGGTGGCCACTGCGTGTACCTCGGTGATTCCCTCATTGCTTGGTCGGCGAAGAAGCAACCAATCGTGGCACGTTCCAGTGTAGAGTCCGAGTATCGCTCACTTGCCAACCTCGCAACTGAGCTCGCCTGGGTACAATATCTAATTGCCGAACTCGGTCTTCATCTAAGACAACCACCAGTCACGTGGTGCGACAATCTAAGTGCCGCTGCCCTAGCTTCCAATCCAGTGTTTCACGCACGGTCAAAGCACATCGAGTTCGATGTGCACTATATCAGAGATCATGTCTTGGAAAAACAGCTCATCGTACGCTATCTCCCATCCTCAGAGCAAGTGGCTGACTTATTCACTAAAGCTCTCTCTCATTCGAAGTTCAGAACCTTCTGTCACAAATTGGGCCTTACACTCTCACCAGACCCCAATTTGAGGGGGAATGTTAAGACAATAGTTGGGCCACGAAGAAAAAGGCCCAAAATGGTTGAATCGGATCCAGGCAGTTAGAGTTAGAATCAGTCAATGTTTAGTTGCTATTATTTCGATTAGTTCCTGATTGTATGGATCTCATGATCCCACCTCCATAGCTGATCTGTAACGTACATAATAACGGCTCTACCCACGTATGTAATTCACATCGTCTATAAATGTAATCATAGAGATAATACAATACCAAGCCATTACAATTATCTGTGCATGTATCTTAAATTATTAACTGAACTCAATCAATGCAACGGCAACCTAACTCTTATATTACGCCGCCAAAAGCTCTCTAGCCACCTTATTACTTAGAGAATATATAATTTTACATAAAATTATATAGATAGAAAAAAATCTTATATTTCAGCTTTAAAAATAAGTAAGAGTCTAAAATACAAACACTCACAACCATGTGGACTAACGTTCCCTCCCATAATTCCCAAGAAAAATTGGTTGAGGACTAAGATGGAGACAAGAGTAAAGATTGGGCACCAATTGTGATTGGAGATTATGTCGTAAGAAAATTATTCAAAAGTGCTCGCTACAAAGTTTCAAAGATTTAGTATCTTTAGGATTTGGAACTAATTATTTGATTTCATTTTCAGTTGCACAGTCAATGGACTAAGAATGGTGAGTGGGAAGACTAGACACAAAAATTATCAAATTCATTGTTAAAGCAAGCATCACATATTTTCTTTACCAATAATCACTACTAAAAAAAATGCCATTTAGTGATGGAAAATCCGTCGTTAAAACGAGGGTCGCTAATATTTTCTGTCACCAAATGGAAATTTTCTGATGGAAAATAGCAATTTATTGATGAATTTTTCCGTCGATAAATGTCATTTTTCTAGTAGTGAGTTAAGAATTAATCAACTTTGGAAGCCTTCAATTAATTAAATTAGTTGACGAATATAGCCAACACTATAACAGATGAAGTTACATTAGAATTTTTCAACTTAAGATGGAAATTTCTGAGTAGAATATTGGTGTAAATCCACAATAAAAGTTGAGGATTGATCAGACATAAAAAATGATAAAAATGTGAACTCATTAAAATTCCAAACTATAGATTCCTACATTTACAGATTTAGGCCTCAATAGCGCATTTGGCCTTACTACTCAACAATTTGTTTGGTAATGAGAAATAATAAAATATAGGTTGTCCATATTTAATCTAACGGTGATTAATTATTTTTTAAAAAAATGATGATTTTCTTATATTTTTTTTAAAAAAATGGTTAAGAATTTATCTTTATTTTAATTCAAAATCAACTAAAATAATTCTTAGAAAAATATAAACGTTACAAAAAATTAAATTGGAACCTTCTATAACTCTCCCTGTTGCCTCTTAAAGAGGCACTTGATTAAGATAAAAAAACAATGGCAACTTAGCAAAATACGTTTATTTCTTTTTCTTTTTTTTTTGGGTCGAAGAAACTTATTATCTCCCCGATGGGTTCAGCGAGTTAATTAGGACACTCTTTTTGTCAAAAAAAAATCTGCCAAAAAATTCAAGAACTTCAAGAAAGAAGAAGATAGCAAATGAAGAAGAAATGAAAGATAGATGAAGAGATGTCAAATAAACACATGAAATGAACTGAGGCTATACAAATAAAATAGAAGCCTTAAGTCATACCTTCCCCTTAGATTCTCTGACTGAAATTTCTAAAAATGTAACTCCTCCCTTACATTGAATTTTATAATGAGGATAAGAGAAAGTTAAGAAAAATAAAAGGATAACATATTTTTTTATCAGTCTGAGACTCTCATGCGGCCGAGATTGCAAGGAACACCATGCCCCTGACAGAACTGAGTGGAAACATGTAACATATATAAGTCCATCAGGCCCAATAGAAGAACAGACTAGCCCAAATGATACATCAGGAATGATACGAAGAAGCCACAGGATAAGGAAGAAAACATGGAAGCTTCGAGACTTGGAGGAAGATTAGTATAAGAAGACAAAAAACGGTTATGAGAGGATAGGAATATTTTGGATTGACTCTTTTGTACCTCTCTCTCTCTCTCTCTCTCTCTTTCCACCCCCTCAGTTGTCTTTTCCCTTCTGTGGCCACTGTGCCTATTTTCTGTTACCGAGTATCTTACGTCGATTTATTTTGCATGGTTGTAAGCACTTTTTGAATTCCAATATATCAGCATTTCACCTACATCTATATGTGAAGAGTAAGACTGTACCATTTGGTGCTTTCATTGAGAGTACATACCTAAGATCTACGACACAACAATCGCAGAAAATACCAGGCTAAAGGAGGACCTGCAAACAGAAATGAAAAAAACGAACGACTATGTGGAAGACTCTCGGAGCTATTTTCAGAACTTGGATTCCCGTTTGGATCAAATGAGTACGCTGTTGCAGACAGTGATCAATTCGATAGACCAAATGAGTCATCGTTTTGAGCAGCTCTAAATCACTAACCCTGGAAGTTCATCGTCACCGAACTCATCAATGGGAATTATACCAAACTCTCAAATACCTTTTAGATCGGTGAAGCTAGATTTCTCGAGATTTGATGGTAAGGACACATTAGACTGGCTCTTTAAAGCTCACCAGTATTTTAAGTATTATGATATACATGATCCCCAGCGACTCGTGATAGCAGCAATGCACCTCGATGGCGAAGTATAGAGGGCGAATACCTTATTGGTACACTTTCACAAGAGCGGTGGAAACACAATACAGACCATCGCAATTTGATTGTGCCTGAGCACGGCTGTTTAAGCTTACGCAACATTCAACGGGAGGAAACTTACAAGAGTACAATCAGAAATTCTTGGCTCTGGCGAACAGAAGACGTACGGAGGCAACATTACTGGACTGCTATATAGGAGGCGTGATGTGTTGGTATAAAGACCCACGTTCCTACTGAATGCCATGGAGCTAACACGCTTGTTCATGGAGACCCATCATGTCCCAGCAAAATCTCGCATGATAGGATATTCACCAAACAAGAATATAATGGCGTCAACAGCAGGGTTGCCGAGCAGTTCTACGATGGATATCGGCGCGGGTAAGACAAGTTTACCACCCTTGTTGCCAAATCCCAAGACATTACCCATCAAGCGACTGACACCTGCTGAAGTTCAAGTTAGACGAGAAAAGGGCTTGTGTTACACATGCGACGCTAAATTTTCCCCCACTCACCGATGCCCAAACAAGCAATTGATGATGCTGGTGAGCAAAGACGATGAAGAAATCACAGATACAGTAGCAGAGGAAGAAGCTGAAGCCACACTGCACTATTTATCACTCCATGCATTGAGAGGAACTCAAGGACCTACTACCATTCGCCTTTGGGGAAGTATCTTTGGAACGCAGGTGCAAATATTGCTGGATGGAGGCAGCTTGGATACATTTATCCATCCAAGAATTGTTCAACATTTGAATCTGCCGATAGAATGCACGACGGAGCTTCATGCCCTTGGAGGCACTGGGAAAATTTTTACAAGCTCAGAGCTAGTGAGAGACGTCCCAATTCAGGTGACTGGATACACGATTACACTAACTTTGTTTGTGCTTCCTATTGCTGCAATGGATATTGTCATAGGTGCAGACTAGTTAGAGACTGTAGGCGAACATGTAGTAGACTACAGCATGTCTACGTTGAAGGTATATCAGAACAATCAATTCGTGATACTCAAGGGGTTTAGGGGACCCAAATGTCACAGGCGCAGCTACATCATCTGAGCGAATCAGTTAAAGCGATGTTGGAGCTGAGCATTTTATGATAGATTAAGTAAACCAAGAGAATGAGGACATACAGCTCGGCTAGATACCTCCAGACGAGATAACAGAGCTCTTGCACTGTTTCGAACTTGTTTTTGCTACTCCACATGAATTACCCCCTGAAGAGGGATCACGAACACCGGATTGAATTACTACCTGACAAGGGTCCAGTTAAGGTGCATCCATATCGATATCCAATGAGCCAAAAGACAGAGATTGAAAAGATAGTGCAAGAACTACTGTAAGATGGGTTGATACAACCTAGTTCAAGTCCCTTCTCAGCCCCTGTTATATTTGTAAGAAAGAAGGAAGACACATGGAGGTTCTGTGTTGATTACCGAGCATTGAACACGATCACCATCAGAGATGCTTTCCCCATGTCAACTGTGGATGAACTCCTAGATGAGTTACATGGGTCAGTGTACTATTCTAAATTGGACTTGAGGTCAGGGTATCATCAAATCTTAATGAGGAAGTTTGACAGAGAGAAGACGGCATTCCATACGCACCTTGGACTGCATGAGTGGCTCATTATGCCATTTAGACTCACGAATGCGCATGCCACATTCCAAACTTTGATGAATACTGTCTTCCAACCATTTCTGAGGCGATTTGTGCTAATTTTTGTTGATGACATATTGATATATAGCGATACATGGGCTCACCACTTGCAGCACATCACGACAGTCCTAGAGCAACTACAGAAACATCTCTTGTTTGCCAAACGTTCAAAATGTTCATTTGGACGGTAGAGAATAGATTATCTAGGCCATATTGTTTCAAGCACAGGAGTGGAGGTTGATCCGGCCAAGGTATAGGCAGTTAACGAATGGCCCAAGCTGAGCAATGTATCCCAACTCAAGGGTTTTTTTGTGGTTGAGTGGATATTATAGGCACTTCATCAAGAATTATGCATAAAAGGCCAACGCCCTAACTGCTTTATTGGGCAAGGAAGCTTTTAGATGGACTAACGAAGCACAGAAAGCTTTCAAAGAGCTTAAGAAAGCTGTTACAGAAGCTCGAGTATTGGCCCTTCTGGACTTCACGAAACCTTCATTTTAGAGACTGATGCATCAGGATCTGGCGTGGGTGCCGTGTTGAGCTAGGAGCAACATCCTATCGCTTTTTTCTCTAAAAAGCTATCTCCAAGGATGCAAGCTCAATCTATGCAAGAGAACTATATGCAACTACTGAAGTGGTCGCCAAGTTTCGTCACTATTTATTTGGGCACTCCTTCATCATTAGAACGGATCACACAAGTTTGAAACACCTGTTGAGTCAGACCATCTAAACACCAGAACAAGAAGCTTGTCTGCTTAAACTACTGGGATATCAATTCTCAATTGAATATAAGCCAGGAAAGAATAACCAGGCGGCAGGCGCCCTCTTGCGTGCATCTCTTATGGCCATCTCAACATTTTTGGATCCTCTCATGGATTTAGTGTATAAGGAAGTCGTAGTGGCTCCTTTAATCCAACAAATAAAGGAACAGCTAAAAAAGGATCTCACTTCTTGGCCACATTACCATATCTTCCAGGACAATTTGTATTGGAAAAACCGTTTGGTTCTCCCACACGACCAACAGGACTTAATACGACGGATATTAGAAGAGTTTCATTCCTCCAAAATGGGGGGACACTCAGGTTTCATGCATATTTTTCAACGCCCTGCCCATATGCTCTTTTGACCTCGCATGCGACAGGATGTTAAGGCCTTCATCTGTACGTGTCAAGTCTGTCAACAAGCGAAAGTCTCACAACTACTGCCAGTTGGATTGTTGAATCCTCTTCCTATTCCAGAGAGGGTTTGGGAAGATATTGCTATGGATTTCATAACTGGATTACCCTTGGTGCGTGGTATGGTTGTAATCATGGTGGTAGTAGATCGATTATCAAAATATGGTCATTTTGTTCCCCTGCCTGCCAACTTTTTTAGTTCTCAAGTGCGGAGGCCTTTCTAAAGAATATTGTTCGTCTGTATGGGTTACCACGAACTTTGGTGTCCAATAGGGATCGCGTTTTTACCATCACATTTTGGAGGCATCTTATGAAACTACAGGGAACACAACTGAATTTCTTGATAGCTTATCACCCACAATCAGATGGACAGTCGGAAGCTTTGAACAAATGCCTCGAAATGTAGCTCCGATGTTTTGTCCATGATTGTTTGAGCAAGTGGCTCAGTTACCTGCCTTGGGCAGAATTTTGGTATAATTCTTCATTTCATCATTCGACGGGCATGACACCTTTCAAGATAGTTTATGGACGTGATCATCCCCCACTTCTGCGTCATTCGTCGGTGGACGATACACCAGTAGATATGTTCATCAATTATTGCAACGAAGGGATGAATTGTTAGCATTACTAAAACAGAATCTAGCAAAAGCACAAACCCGTATGAAGAAGTATGCTGACGCGAAACGATTCAAATTATATTTCCAAGAAGGTGACTGGGTTCTAGTTAGGCTCCAGCCTTATCGCCAAACATAGTATACAATTACGTTGTTATCAGAAACTGGCACTGGTTTATTTTGGGCCTTTCCAGGTGACTGAGAGGATTGGTCAAGTGGCGTATCGTTTGGCACTACCTTCTCATGCTCGGATTCATCCAGTGTTTCAAGTCTCCTTCCTAAAGAAATTCCGCGGCACCGAGCCTGCAACGTCATATCTTCCCCTGCCGCTATCATCGCTGCCAGAAGGGATACTAAGTCAACCAATTGCAATATTACAGCGACGTACAGTACGCCAAGGAAAAGGATAAATAGAGCAAGTTCTGGTACAGTGGACTGGGGACTTGACTCCCACATGGGAAAATGAGGATTATCCCAATTTGGCCCTTGACGACAAGGCCCCAATTAATGGGGGGTATTATAACAGATATAAGTCCATCAGGCCCAATAGAAGAACAGACTAGCCCAAATGATACATCAGGAATGATACAAAGAAGCCACATGATAAGGAAGAAAACATGGAAGCTTCGAGACTTGGAGGAAGATTAATATAAGAAGACAAAAAACGGTTATGAGAGGATAGGAATATTTTGGATTGACTCTTTTGTACCTCTCTCTCTCTCTCTCTCCACCCCCTCAGTTGTCTTTTCCCTTCTGTGGCCACTGTGCCTATTTTTTGTTAGTGAGTATCTTACGTCGATTTCTTTTGCATGGTTGTAAGCACTTTTTGAATTCCAATATATCAGCATTTTTTTTGAGCAAAAATATATCTACGTCTACAGTGTAAAGAGTATGACTGTACCAAAACATCCCAAGAAGGAAGAGATTCTGGAACACCATTGGTTAACTTATCCTTCAGAGAAAGCAAAGCAAGCCTATCAGTCTCTGAGCTTGCAGTGGCCATGGCAGCTCCAGTTATTGGGAATAGAATCTGAGAAGCTATGCATAGAAGAAAAATGATGGTAATAATGCGGGAGATCATTTTGATTGTGGCTATGGAATTTGCAAACTGAAGCAATATACACTCAAAACCTAGACATACGGTGTTAGATTTATATTAGTTACAGGCATTCACGGCTAAATTAAACCTCTAGTCTTCAAGTCCGCAAATTTAGGCCTTGCTTGTTTTCTTGTTTTCAAACAGCTTTTCGTTTATAAATAAAAAATAGAGGCATGTTTTTTTTTTTTGAAAAACTAAAACAACATTTACTTGTTTTCTTATTTCTGGTTTTGCATTTCTTCTTCCTTTTTTTTTTTAAAAAAAAAACTGACTAGCTGAATTTGAATAAAATATGCTCATATATAAGTGATTAAATTATTATAATGCTTATGATAGCAATTGCAACAAAAATAAGAAAATTATTCAATATTATATTCCAAACTATATAAATGTATACATATATATCGTATATATCAATGTTTACATATATACTTTGAACGATAGATTGTTCTCTATATATATGTTTGTCCCTCTATATCCCTTACTATTTGTCACACACAAAAAAACGACTTATAGAAATTCTTTGTTGACCAAGATGGGATATAAGAGTAAAGACTGGGCAATTTTGACAGAAGAAAGATAATCGTTGACCATTCAAAAAATTAATTAATACAGAATGTGAACTTTTGGGCTGTTTGTACGAGGGATTCGGAGGGGGAGGGGAGAGAGAATTTTTTATGAGTTGAATTTAAAAAAATTGAAGAATTAGTATCGAATCTTAATAAAGATAAGGTGTATGATAAAAAAAAATTAAAACTTTTGAACCACACTTCTCCATTTCTTTTTAAATCCAACTAAAAAAATAAAATTGTCCCTCTGCTCATTTTTCCTCCACACCTGTCATACAAAGCAGACCCTTTACTAAATGTAAAAATTTAAATAGTAAATTTGGAAGTTTTAAGTAATAATAGAGGCAGTCATTTGTATTGTAGAGAAAAACATCATAATTTTAAGCGAACAATTAATTTTGTGATATTAGATGTACGAGAAAATATATTTTTAGACGAAAAGACAAAAAGAATGTAATTTAAAAAATGAAAAGCCTAAAAAATTCTTTAATATATTCATCTTCCCCAAACTTATTTGTCTTCAATCTCTCCCAAAAAAAAAAACAATCAACTAATAAAAAAAGAAAATTATTAATGCAGGACAGTGAAAACAACAAGAAGATGGAGAGAAACCAAAATAATAGGGGAGTAGAAGAGGTCAGGAGAGGAGAAAACACCATTCACAATATTATTTAAATCATAAGGCATATGAAGCAAAAGAATTACGGTTTGTTTACGAATAATTTTGTTTTAATTTGTGTCAACTCCATTTTTCATTACAAATGTAGACATACAACTCTATCTTGTATATAGATTGAATAAGAACTATAGTATACTTCAAACATTGGACCGAAT
>JANTPZ010003738.1:0-10269 GCA_025593235.1 Vachellia pachyceras
ATTATAGTTATGAGCCGAATAGAGCTCCGGCTTGGGCTCGCTGGCCCGAGGCGTGTGGTCCAGAAAAGATGACGGCGCTCCTTCAAGTGGTTGGCCGAACTAGCTTGCTTAACGTCTGGATTTTTATTAAAGAGCCAATACTAGATTCTTTTGTTATTCTTTCACAGGAAGAGGAAGCAATCTAATTGATAACGGCAAGCGATGTTCTTTTTGTAGAGGCCATGCCATTGTTTCTGCCGTAGGTAACCTTAATAAACAATTCAATTTTCCCAGTGACGCTTACCGAACTCGCTCCACTAACGCATTCGAGAGTTGCATACTTACGGCCTGAATCATAATACCCTGAATTCTGTTCCCCTTTCCCAAGTTTAATGGTCAATTGCATTCTGGGGCGTTCTTGCTTCCAATAGTTGGCATAAATATTCCATTTTTAATTATCAAGTTCAATTTTTTATGACCACTCGGGGGTGGTGGCACGACCTGGTTTGGAGGTTTTAATTGTTTAAACAAGAATGACCGTGATCGTCGTATTATTTAAACTTAAGATAACCGGGTGAGGTTTAATTGAGCTCTAACTCTACCGTTGAGTGGTTTTCTGTGGATTATTTGTAACGTTCGCTTTGAATTTAAGCCTACCTTGAGCTGAACTAAACAGTTCCCTCATTTTTATTTTTGTGGCAATCATGTATTCTCTTTTAATTTCAAAATTGTTTGCAGTGATCTCTTTCGAATAATAAAGAAAGAAATTGAATATAGTTCATAGAAAAAGGATTTAAATCTTCATTGTCATGGGTTGAAGGTTTTTTCTTTTAATTTTGAAATTAAACTAATGAAAAATATTTATAGATGCTAAAAATCAGAAGGCTAAGAATGGAATAAAGTTCCAGGATAGAGAAGAAGCATTTCCATGGGAGTGAGAATTGCAGTGCTACCCTGAAGGTACTCCACCATGCGAGGGGAGTGGATCACCTTAACCAGGAAGATATTTGAGACTTGAGAACCCTTCTTTTTGGGTCCCAAAATCTGGAACCGAAGAAAACATTTTCACCCTTGAGTTGATACGCGATTTATTTCCTTTTCCTTTCATAAATTTTTATCTAAGCTGGATCAAGGTAACGTCCGATCGAGGAACTCAGCTACAAGTAAAAGATTTTCATTGAAAAAGTTAAAGATGTTGTAGTAATTTCAGGGCAATGTCTGTATAACGTTAGAGAATAACGTTTACATAAATATCTACCTTCTATCCACTAAAATCAACCTTCCATCAAACCAATAATTAAATTGAGTGAGACTGTTGTGACGCTGAGAGGGATGGCGAGAGGAAGTGTTGCCTCAAAATAAGGGAAAATTAAAGGCGATAAAGTCCGAGCCGATACCCACAACTATGATTGATCGCCATCCTCTCTCTTCCCACATTGCCTTCCACTCTCTTCTCTCCTCCCTGCGGCTGGCGGCTTCCACCGTCTTCACAGGCATTCATCTTCCTTCTGCTCGCTTTCTTCATGTACCGTGCAAAATGCAGAACTCCTCTCGTTGGTTCCCTCTTTCTCTCTCTCCTCTCTTTCTTCGTCGCCTTTTCCACCGCCTGCTCTAAAGGCAATTGTCAGGTTCTCTTTCTATTCTTTTCTTTTAAGAGATCCGTGCTCGCACTCTCTCTCTTGTATTTTCTTCTTCCTTTTCTTTTCCCCCAGTTTGAGCTGAATTTCACAAGAATTCGCAGCTTCTGGAATCATGCTCAGCGTCCACCGATTGCGGGCCTGGTCTCTACTGTGGCAACTGTCCTGCTCTGGGCAGCACACAACCTATCTGCACCAGAGGTCTAGCCAACATTCCATCATCGATTGTAAGCTTCTTTACTTGTGCAGCTAGAAATTAGAGTCTGCTCCACTTTTGAATTTGCAGTCTACTTCTTTCTTTTGTCTTGGGAATTTGGCCGTCGATGGTGGGAGCTTTCTTTTAATTTTGCAGCGACATACGAGTCGAACGGTTAACTTTACTTCTTTCATTTGCAGATCAATGGATTGCCCTTCAATAAGTATACTTGGATAATGACCCATAATTCATTCAGCATCGTTGATGCACCTTCGTTGCCTGGCGTGCAGAGGCTAACATTTTACAATCAAGAAGACACTGTGACCAACCAATTGAGAGTATGTGTTAGCGTTCTTCATTCTATATTCTGAGATTCCGGAAAGGAAGAGGTGGAGTTAACATCACACATTTTTTTTGTCAATTTTGTTCTTGTACGTTGCTTGTTTCTTACTTCTATCCTCTCTCCCTTGTTGGGTCGAGTTGGATTCTCATTCAGCTTCAAGATGAATGACAGAGAATAATCTTCTTTCCTTTCTCTCGGCCCTTGAAAACTAAGAAAGACTCCAAAATCCCATTAACCTTTCTCGTATTTTTTTTAATATGATCATTTCATCAGAGAATCTTATTCATGTGTTTTGATGAATATGATGTAGAACGGAGTGAGGGGGCTGATGTTGGATATGTACGACTTCGAGAACGATATCTGGCTCTGCCATTCCTTCCGGGGACAATGCTTCAGCTTCACCGCATTTGTACTCAAACCCATGTTCCTACTTTTCACCCTTACATGTAAATGTACTTTTATGATTGCGCTTTCATGGAGCGTCTTTTAATATGTCCATTGGAATGTTCCCAGCAACCTGCAATAAATACTTTGAACGAAGTCGAAGCATTCTTGACAGAAAACCCAACAGAGATTATCACCATAATAATTGAAGACTACGTGCATTCTCCAAAAGGTTTGACTAATCTATTCACCAGAGCGGGACTGGATAAATACTGGTTTCCCGTGTCTATGATGCCTAGAAAGGGTGAAGATTGGCCCACTATAACGGAGATGGTTCGAGCAAACTATCGTCTTCTTGTTTTCACTTCCATTGCTTCAAAGGAAGCTGAAGAAGGGATCGCTTATCAGTGGAGGTACATGGTCGAAAATGAGGGTAAGTACAATATCATAGTGACATGCATATGTCTGTTGTGAACGATTGAGATAAAACAAAATTCATAATCTCATGTCTTTTTTCAGCTGGAGATCCTGGAGTTCAACAGGGATCTTGCTCACATAGAAAAGAATCAAAGCCATTGAATTCTAGAAGTGCATCACTTTTCTTGCTGAATTACTTTCCTACCTATCCAGTTGAAGCTGATTCATGCAAAGAGCATTCTGCTCCACTTGCAGCGATGGTGAATACTTGTTACAAAACTGCGGGGAACATGCTGCCCAACTTTGTAGCAGTTAATTTTTACATGGTATTCCTATTTGTTTAGGGTTTTAACTTGGTATGTCCTAGTTTACGCATAGCATGGACCTTGCATTTTCGCTTTAACATTGAGTGTGATTTCATGCAGAGAAGTGATGGAGGCGGTGTTTTTGATGTTGTGGATAAAATGAACGGCCACGCATTGTGTGGGTGTGGTACCATCACGGCTTGCCAGGTTTCTCTTCGTTGCTTTATTAATTAGTCGGTCATGCCCTGATCTGATTCTTTTTGTTTTAAACCTCCTTTATCTTAAAATTTTCCTTTCTTGTCTATATTAACAATTTGCTTTATCAACTACGGCTCTTGGTGGACACATCCTGGATGTGGATGGCTTTTATCTTGTCAGTTTCTACTTGAACATTTTTAGTGAAAAAAAGGTCTAGCTCGTTAGTCACATCCTTATTGGCGTTTTGCAGGCTGGAGTGCCTTTTGGTACCTGCAAGAACATTGCGGTGCCCAGTGCAAGTCCATTGACCAATACTTCTGGAAGTTTTGGAAGCTTTACTGGATCTGTTCAGTTTACCAGATCTGCCTCACCGGCCCATTCTCCAAATTATATGCTACTCTTGTTTTTCTTCCCACTTGTAGCAGTTTTGCTATTACTATGATATTAGTGTTATTGTTTGTATATCATATCAGAGGTAATTTTCAAGAGTCTTCTAAAATGTCAGTATGTATGCTGCTGTCTTGCTTCAACCTGTGAAATTTCATGAGACAATTTTGGGATTGATGAAGCTATATACATGGATCTGTGCTGTCATCTAAGGAATTCGATGAGGAGATAGTAGATTGTTCCTGGAGCTTGAAGTGTTATAGGTACGTTTTATGATTGGCATGTAGTTTGGTTTGTGGATGTTTCACTTTTAGCGAACACATTCGCTTCTTTCTCTTATTTTGCCTTTAGGAACATCATTTCCGTAAACATGAACCAGTATGGTTCTAAAGAAAGTTGTCTGATTCTGATTATGATTTGATATTTGCATATGCATAAAGTCTGGTGTCTTTGAACAATTTCTGGTTAGATGCTTTAAATGTTGGGTTTCCCATAATTACAACAATTTAACTCGAGTGAAAATGTTTAAGATGATATAACTCAACAAGTGAGGCTGGGAATTCTTCAACTTTAGGGAAGCTTGTGATTCAACTTAATATAATTGAACTATTGAAGGCTTTTGTATTGACGGACATCTAGTTCACTTGTCCAGCCCAGTATTGCTTCACTCTCACACAGTTGGAACTTTTCTGATTAATCATGAGTTTGATGGCTGCGGTCTGATTATTTACGGTTCCAAGGGTTAAGAAATGTTACCCTTTCCCATTTATGAAAGATTTGCTTTACGTGCTTAAAAATTGAAAATCTGTTATTACTTAATAATAATTGTAGGTATTCGAGATTTATTTCTGCCAACGCATCTCTCTATGTTTGAAAATTGAACTATATGTCCGTTCCTTTTGCTGACAATGTGCTTAGTCATCACTGCACGAATGTACATTTGTGGTCTCCCGTGTACCTTATTTTAATCATATTTCAACAACTTATTTATGCTGATAATTGTCACGTTTCTTCCTGCTATGTTTCAGGTTCAACGCCCAGGCATTATTAATGAAAACGCCAGAATATATTACGTGAGATAAGTTTAGGAGGAGGGATTGCTCTCGATCATTTTCCAATTGTTTTGCTAATATCCTAACAAACTTGTTTCTCGTTTCTTTCCTCTCCGATAAATGGGATCCTCCATTTTCCTTAAAGTCGGAAGTTGATACGCTCAAGTCGTGAGGTTTAAAGAACGAATTTAGAACACAGACATCCAGATTTAGCAGCGGAACTTGTATAAGGTTTGCTTATTAAATGAGAGCATCATGGAGATTTGTTTTGAGACTTGGTGGTCCAAATGAATGTAATGTAATTATGCTGTGGGGTTAAAGTGATCATCGAAAAATATGCTTGAGGCGGTAATTAACCATCTCAATCAATAGCTTGTAGCTTCTTGTTGATATGGCGATTGTCATGGTTTCAGGCCTTCACCCTTCAGCATTCCTAAGTTCCCCTAAAACTGCTAACCTATTAGGAGTTAAGGCCATTAGTATGCCGCAAAATACAACCCCAACTTTTGAGCAAGTTCTGTTGTTCTTCATAGCTCTTCTTCAGTCTCTATTCTTCAATTTTTTGTCGTTTGAAACACAACTTTAATTGCCTAATCTTCAATGTCGCCCACGCCTCAAACAAAGCCGACGTTCGCTTTTCAGTTAAGAAATGTAATCATATATCCCTTGCTTCACTTTAGAATTTCTCTTTTCTGTAACCTCGCCTATGCTCCGTTTGGTACTTTGGAATTGAATTTGAACAATTGGAGGTGAGAGTAAAATTAAAAAAATGGGTTTGTTTGGCAACTTGTTGGGAAAAGTCAAACGTGCGTTGAACAATATTTTTCCGTAAAACGAAATAATCTCCTTCATAAATTTACCTCGTAAATGGTAAAAAATACTTCTCTATCGCGTTAACAAATGAGCTCAATAGAATGTTTGAGACAGTGGAACCCACTTCCATCAAATTTGATGGAACTGGGTTTTATAGCCTATGAAACTAGTTTAAGTTTCATAGAAATGAGATTTTTTTCCATTATACCCTTCAATATTTTTTCAATTTACAACTCTACCCTTCCATAATATTAACATACCTATCCCTTCTCTCTCACCTCCCTTTGACCCAAGCCTCTTCCTCGGTAACTCCGACAAGGAGTGACAGTAATTTATCTGATTTAACGGCAGATGATAGTGGAAGATTTATGTGGTAAATGGACAAGGAGTGGCTAACAGCTCAGTGAACATGATTTTTTTGTCTTCCAATAGATCTCTTGAACATGCTCCTAGAGAATTGTTAACAGGTGAAAGTTCTAGATCAACTGTGCAAGCTAGGGTCTCCATATCACAGGCTGCTACTATCCAAGTCAATACGAGTAACAGCTTGAACAGAGTACCTCCTTATGTTGGTGCTGCAAATATCCGCATACAACAGTTTGATGCTGAATTTAGTCATGATACTATAATGCCATTTTCTAACATGCAACAATTGAATGAAACTAGGCATCATTCTGCTAATGGTTCTCCATCTTCATTTGAGGTTGGAAGCGATCATGGTATCAGCAGGCCAGTTTATGACATGCTACACTTCAGTCATGCTAGACAAACTGGACACTTTCAAAACAATAATCAGACAGATGCTAGTCAGCTAGCCTTTGTAACATCCAACAATTTCTCAATTGGGCATCCAGGGAACTTTCATGCTCTTTTTCCCAGACAAACACCCCAGTATCACCAACCAAACCACCCTCATTTCTTTAGCCAAGAACAATTGGTGCAATTACTTATGGGCAGCCATTTGTCCAATTTCCTAATTTTCATGAGGTCCTGCCGCCCACCCCATGGGTTAATGTTATGAGGTCAGTAGGTGTTAGTCCTCCATTTTCACCTGTTTATACCATGCCAGGAGGCGGAAACCCTAACAACATTCCAAGGAATACCATGCTTAACCGTCAAGCCGGAAGGGGAGCTCAGTCACCTTATCTAGCAAACTTGAATTTTGACCATGGACCTGCAAACTTCATTGGAAATGTTGCTTCCCATTCCCATTATGGTTCCTTTCCAGATAGCCATTTATTGACTGCTCCTCCAGGCGTCCCTTGGTTCAATGCTTTGGAACAGCATATGCCGATGTTATTTGGAGTTCGGAACCACTCTGCAGCTGCACCTATTGGTTTCCCAGGGCCGGGTAGAAATAACCGGGTAGATTTAAACCCTCCAGCAATCTCACAACAAGGGGCTTGGCTACTGTAATTAATAGTGCTGGATTTCAGAACCAGCTCAGAACATCACAAACATATGAGAACCAATTTCATCTTAATATTGGACCTCCTTTTACTGACGAAGCTAGAAATAATATGTCAAGTGAGGTACACTTTGATGATTTTATTCATAAGTTTTGACCTTTTTATATTATGAACTTATTGTTATGACCAGATAAATATTAATATTTGCAACAAGGAATATTGGATAACTTTGATCGCTGGGCAGAAAATAATTGATGTTTGTAATGTGCGGATTTGCATTGTTCTAAAAACTTTAGGACGGAAAATGCATAATTTTGATGGCAAGATTTTTTCTTAATATGGAATGAATGGAAAAGGGTTGAGAACTATGACTGCTGCACTGAATCGTTTGGGATGGGCCATGAAATGATTGAACAGAAAAGTGGTTCAGGTTTTGCTGGGCAAATTGGAGTCTGTGATGAAAGTACTTTCTGCATTTAGCTCCATTCATGAAAATATGGTTATGGTTTACAGTTTGCAGTACTGTGGATGTTGGATCTATATGTATTTTTTGCTTTTGCGTCTTTGATGAAAAATAGTGATTCCTTAAGGGGGAAGAGACAAAATGTTCGAGTTATGTGAGTTCCATGTTTGGAATTACATTTTGAAAAGTCAAACGTGTGTCCAACAGTGTTTTTCCGTAAAATGAGATAATTTTCTTCACATATTTACTTTATAAATGGTAAAAACAATTTTCTACCACATTCCAACAAGTATATTGTATTCCTATGCTGAAATATGGAAAATCAACTGCCCTTATACTATGTTAGCACTGTATCAGCTGTCATAAATACTTTCGTGTAGCAAATGTTGGGATACTATCTATATGAGACTAGCCCTTATACTATGTTGGAATGATGAGCCAAAAAAACCACAAACAAAATATAGGAAAACGAGACACCAACGCATAAGACATAGGCAAACGAGACACGAAAAATATAAATAATGCAAGTCTTGACAATATAAGAAAAAAGGCAAACAAAATATAAATGATTAGTTGATTTTCATTTTCCTTGCAAGTATCCTGTTCTCTTCAGCTACAAGCCCCTAACCTTTAACTACCAATGGTTCCACAGGAATTACTGATCATTGATTATTCACTTCTATTATATATTCCCGAGGATAATAATAATGAAGAGGACGATGATGAACAGGATGACGTGAAACTTTAGTAAACATGAAAAGTAGAGATAAAATGTTTCGTAGGGTCTTGCTGATAAACTTGCTATCGCCAAGTTTAAAATAAAGGGAAAATTAATTTTTTATTCTCTCAACTATTAATTTAGTTATAACTTAACTCCTCAACTATCATTTAGTGTAATTTTTGACAAAAAGGATGACCACCATCTGTTTGGTGATGTCTGGTGTTGGTCCAAGGATTCCTTTAAAATTCTTTATCATGCTTTCCATCCAAAATTCCCTGCAAAGTTAACACAGCATTCTTGGGTTTGTTTGGATAACCCGTTGGGAGAACGGACACAGATTCCGAGGTAAATATGTGAAAGGAGTTTTGTCTCGATAAGTGCATGAATAGCTTTTGGAGGCCAACGGGCTATCCAAACAAGCCTCTTGGCTGTCTTGAGAATACTGTTGTCATGTTCAATTTCCAATTGGCGAAGATCATTCTGGGATGAGGTCATGTTGACAGCAAGGGCAAATTGGGCTGCTGCCGCCCAATGAGATGAAGCCAACCATTTTCGCCGTCCATCTAGTAGCTTCCCCTCTTGTGCTGGCTAGTTTCCACCATCACAAAGCTACGTAGATATTGAGCATTTGCAGCTCCAGTACATTGTACCATCTTTGAGAAAGCACTATTGTCTTTCGACAATAGATCCTCAGGTGCCCCATATTCAAGAACCCGACCGCCATCAAGCAGAAAGAAGGAAGAGTTCTGACTGTGAGCACTCTTCACCGCAGAAGATTTGTTGTTTGGAGAGAAATAAGCTGAAGAAGCTGGGTAAATAGTTTTTTTTCCTAACCAATTTGTCGTGACGGCGAGACAACCGCGAACTGCCCTAACCAATTTTTGGGGATAAACTGACTCACTGTATGAAGTGGCGCTTACACGATGCCATAGTGACGTGCTGCTTACATGGAATGAGAGACTTAACAGAGAAGGACAAACTTTACCGACAGTGGAAAGTCAAGGGAGCAAACTGAGTCAAAAGTTAAAAGATTAATTTACATCAAGTCATAATTGAGGAATTAAATTATAATATATAAGTAAGTTAATAGTTGAGAGATTGAAAAAATTAATTTCCCTTGAAATCAATAAATTGGCCTTAAATTATCGTTATTTTTTGTGGGGGGTATTCATGTGAAAATAATTATCTGGAGCTGCAGGAGAATTGGCAAGCTGTACCTGGATTGAGTGAAGAAGATATTACGACACACCTGAGGCTTGAAGAGTTCCAAGACCCCACAGGAGTAACTCCAGAAAATGTTGACTCCTGTTGCAAATGTCAGGTGAGGTCTGCCACATTTTGATTCACCCAAGGGAAACTAAGATGCATGTGGTCATTATTTTTAACTGTTATCTCATCCGATCTGTCACTGATAGAGCTCCCTAGCTGGTGTCTCCTCCTTGTAATCATTTTTATTATTGATGATATCTAATTTTGAGTCAATTCCTTTAAAAGTGTACACTCCTGTGTCCTGCACTCCTGCCAATTATTGTTGTATCTGTTGGAGTATTTTTTAAAAATAAAAATATGTGATTTTTAAATAAAAAGATGTGATTTTTAAAGGAAGAGATGTGATTATTTAAAAAGGTTGTGTCCTTATAAATTAATTAATTTATAAATTAATTAGTTTATTTGAAGGGGTGTGTAGGGGGTTATAATTATAAAGTCATGCATCCCTACATATCATAAAGGTGCAACTTTTCATTGAAAAATCATATGGTTGTGATTTCTTGAAGTGGTATGGTTGTGACTCTTAATTGAAGAGACATTATTTCCAAAAGGCACCACTTCAAGACATCTCTCCATCCTCTATAAATACCCTCCCCATCCCCCATTTAAAGATATAATTCTACACACAACAAGATCAAACTCATTGTCTTTCTCTTTGAGTGCACACTTAGAAAAAGCCAAATTATCACTTTGTAA
>JANTPZ010003739.1:0-13352 GCA_025593235.1 Vachellia pachyceras
CTAAACTTCATTTGGATGCTCAAAATCATTTCTTGAAGATAAAAATCGAGTTTGATAAGTTTCTGGAGCTTCCTGAAGCTAAACATGAAGTAAAGTGTTAAAACTCGAGTCATGTGTCATCAAAAACTTGAGTTTCAGCTTCTCAAAGTCAGAACTCGAGTTTCAGTATTGCAGAACTCGAGTTTTCCAAAACTCTCAGTGAAAACTCGAGTTTCCAGCTTCAAGTTGTGTCAACTCGAGTTCTAGGGATACAGAACTCGAGTTTCAGCACGTATGTTTTCTGTCAGCTCGATATATGTCTGGTATTTTGCTCATATCTCCCAAAATACAACTCCGATTGATGTGAAACCAATTGTGTATAAAACTAGACTCATAATACGGTTCATAAACACCAAAACCATCATCAAATAATTTCATATGAAGGAGATATAATTTTTTAAAGTTGGTGGTCGAATTTAACATCTTATCACTGGACTTTGCTTATTATATCTTCCATAACTTTCATTATATAACAGATTTGGGACTGATTCTTGTTTAATATGAAAGTAGACATGTAGGGCTTTCCATTTATATATTATTTTCATGATTTGGAGTTGAATTGAGAGAGCTATGGGTGTTGCAAGTTGAGCCATGTGCTGAAAAGATGACCTAACATATGCAAGCTGAAGTCATGAAGTAAAACTCGAGTTTCAACTTCACACAACTCGAGTTTTGAGCTTTTTGAACACTTTCAAAAGACCTTGCTGCATCAGAACTCAAGTTCTAAAACTTCACAACTCGAGTTTCACAACTATTTTACAAAACTTTCAAGGACAACTAGAGTTTCCAGATTCAAGTTGTCATGACTCGAGTTACATCCTTTTTAGAACTCGAGTTGCATGCTGAAAAATCTGTTTTCTAGGAAACTTATGTGCTAAAACTCGAGTTGTAGAAGCATATAACTCGAGTTGCATAACTGGTTTACAAAAACTTCCAACATAAACTTGAGTTATTGCATTAAAGTTTCAGTGACTCGAGTTAGACACTTTTTAAAACTCAAGTTTCACAACATGATTTCATAACTTGATTCTGAAGAAACTACGTTTTGAAACTTTCATTATAAACTCGAGTTTCCAGATTAAAGTTTTATTAACTCGAGTCAGGCACTTTGAAAACTTGAAGTTTTATCACATAACGTTTCAGATTGCTGTAAGCCCATGAGGAAGAACTCGAGTCCTAACCTTATCTGATAGTAGCTTCTGACAACTGAGCTTCACTTTTCACCAAATCTTTCATTATTAATATCAAAGTTTTAAAAACTTACCTGCTCTCATAAATGCATTTTAGTTTACCTATTAAACAGGTATGGGCCTAACAAAGAATGTCTCTGGCACTCAGCATTAATCGTTATCAGTGCAGTCTTCACCGTCGACAGATGAGATGTACATTAATGACAGAACAACAAAAGTGAAAGCTGTGAGTAATGGATACATATCTTCCTCTCCAACGGACATATTCTGACAACATTTATAAATAAAAAGGAGCAACCAACTGAAGAGCTTAAGAGAGTGAGATAAAGAAGACAGAGTCGATGAACACAAAACAGAGCAAGCATCAGGACTCTGATACTTTCTTCTCCAAGAGCTTCAATGTCTATATATCCACTCTTTGAGAGAGTATTTTATTGATTCGTCCAAACTCATTGTATTTCTGTGAGAAACTCAAGATTGGGATCTTGAGATTGTTGGGTTGAGTTTGAGTTGAGAAAACAAAGCATGTTGGTCTCTGTGAAATTTGTGAGGGGGAGTGATTGTAAAGGTTTCTCAAGTACCTACGGTGCAAACTTGAGTGGATTTATAAATGCCTGGAAACATTTATGGGGTTTTTCAAGTACCCACAGTAACAAACTTGAAATGAGATTCACAAACGTCTGGGATGACATTGTGATTGTAATGGTTTTTCAAGTACCTGGTTAAACTTGGATAGTATAGTGGAATGAAAATCTCAGAGGTGCTCTGGGGACTGGATGTAGGTCAGAGAGGGCCGAACCAGGATAAATTGTTGTGTGCTTTCTATTCTTTCATCTTCATTAACATATATTGTTTTTCACGAATGCAATCTGTTTTCAACCTCCAGCTTTTTGACTAACTCGTGATTTGAATTTTGTGATCAACTGAGTTTTGGAAAGAAAAATTTTACGACACCCAATTCACCCCCCTTGGGTGACAGCCAGTCTAACATAATTTGGAAATGGAAATTGAAATGGAATTCAAAATGGATAGAAATGAATTTCGTGATGTAACCCATGGAATTGTATTCAATTCCATAGAATTGATTTTTTGGCCCCTCATTTTTTTATATATTTATATCTATTTTCATCTCCATTTCCATCTTCATTTCCATTTCCATTTCCACCAAAATCAATTCCAGCATACCAAACGAATGGCCTTGAGCCCTATAAATTATAAAAAAAATAAAAAAATTGCAAGACTTACTGTTTTTTTACGTTGTTCAGCTTCGTCACCAATCCTTTCGTACTGGTTTCCATTTGCATCCTCAACAGCAATGCCAATAATGCATTATCGGTACTAAATGTTTACCTCTTTTATCCAATTTGCCACCTTAAAAATAAAAGGCCTTGGAGTTCCACCAGGACCACCCCAAGGCCCCAATGAAACACTTCCATCCTGTATCAGAAACCCATATAATCATAATTGTACTACTACTAAGTTTATTCAGAACAAGTTGAGATGTAAATTTGTTCTTAAAGTTGTAATCCAAGAGAAATGTCAGCTTAGAAGTTTTTTGTTAAATTCAATGTTGTTCTGAAAATTTCATGTTCAACGTAGCAATGTCACATCATCACGTTAAAAACTAATATTGATTGTCATTATTAACTGTTAATATTTTAATGGGAAGGGTAAAATTTCTCACTTTTAACACTTTTGGTGTAATCTTGAACTCAAAACTAATTTATAGGACAACATTGGTCTTGAATGAAAACTTCCGAAGTAAATCTACAGCTTCATCCAATTTAACATGTAATAGTTAAATTCATTACTTACCTGTTGCACAAAAATACAAATGGTATCAAGGTGGCCACCAGACCTGCCATGGAACCCAACAATCACACTGTCTTTTATTGGGATAGAGAAAGCATCACCTTTACCCCTAGTTTGGTAGCATTGAACTGAACCCATGGAAATGGAATTGGAGTGAGAAGTGAAATAATGGGCTGTTTGGTAGCATTGAACTCAATTCTATAGAACCTCCAATATAATTCCACCAAAATGTTGGAACTCTCATCAGCCCTTGAGAATTGGATGGGTTCAATGGAACCCATTTTTTTAGACTATTATACCCCTAATAATTTAACATATTATCATTTTTATCCCCTTCCATCTTCGACTCCGGTGACCTCATCCCCACCTAATACGACTTCGATGACCTGTCCCCACCTAATATGACTCTGGCAACTTCATGCCTCTCCATATGTGACTCTGGCGACCTCCTATCATCTTCTTCTTCTTTACAAGTGGACAAATGCTTGTAGGTGGCAAGATCACCTCCAGGCACCATTGCGACAGTAGCAAGGAATCTAAGAGTGTCGAAAGCTTAAATGCTTCATCAAAGGCACAAATGCTCCGTCGAAGGCTTCAGATCTGAGAGCGTCGATGTCTTCGGCTCTGTCAAAGGCTTTAGATATGAGAGAGCATCGATGTCTCCGCCTCCTTCCTTCTCTTCTTTATTTCTTCTCGATAATAGTGCTGGTAGATGTCGATGAACATGGAAGGTGATGGTGGATGATAGACGACAATAAAGGTGATGGTGGATGACAAACGACGGCGAAGGCAATGGAGGAAGGAGTACAAATGATGGTGAAATTGATGGTGGATGACAGACGGTGACAATGAACATGGAAGACGGCGGTGATGAATATGGATGACAGAAGGCGGCAATGACAGAGAATTTTTTGTTGTTGCAGAGGGTATATTAGTCTTTTCACATTATAAATATAAATATTAAATTAAAACAATACCTCACTTCTTCCAGCATACCAAACATACTTATAATCTCAATTACACTTTCAGTTCCACTTTCAATTCCATCAAAATCAGTTTTGCGTACCAAACGAAGCATTAGTTCCTCCAATAGGTCCATACGTGTTGACGTTTGTGGTGAACGTTAGGGAAGTCATTACATCACTCCACCAGACTCTACGTAAGTTCCACTTATACTTTTTAAATACTCTGAAGGCTAACAAATTGGAATCTACAATACATGCAAAGTAGATGATAGTGATTAATTAAGTGGTGAAAGATATATTGCTATTTTAATATATACTACGTCTGACACTCAATATAAACCTGAGTTGACTCTTTTATTTTAGATATCGAGTAAGTTAGAGAAATTTAGTAGTAAGGACTTCACCTTTTTCCCTACCCTCAAGTCATGATTACCAAATGTGCTAGAAGTGCCATCTTTGGCATCTTTAAAAGCAATGGATTTAATATTATTGCCATCTAACTTGATGCTTATCTCAGTGATCCCACCGTTTGCCTTGAAAATCCAAGGGTTGCCACCAGAACCTCCCCAAGTTCCTAACGAAATGGTTCCTTCCTACCATGGATGCCTGATGACAAAAACCAGTTAATTAATATATGATAGTCACCCAAACATATGAATCCTTGATTAGATACCATAACAGATAGATTTGTGTCATTAATACGTACCATTTTCTTATATTAGTTGAATTTGTTGAATGCCAATATGAAGCTTTAAGGCTGGTTAATGTTGGTCTGCATCGATATACTTTATGCGGTCAATTTATAGAGATAATCAGAAGTTGTTAAAATGACCAAAAGCACCCTCAGTAACAAAGAAGATGCGAGATAAATGAGATGGTTAGGAGGATTAATAAAGCTTGGTGCTTACTGGTTGGGAGAGGCTATGGCCTTAATTAAGCCGTTGAGCTGTTCTCCACCGTACTTGTCGGCTTCACTCAGCATGTATTGCATCCCATTAAATATCCATACATGCACAAAGTTACCACTAATAATACCCCACCCATCCCTTCTTTTTGCAAGAGACGCTCCACCCAATCACGTAGGTCAATATCTCGTTCATGTTAATAAATATGTAAAAATGATTATCTTTTTATCTTAAAAACACCCTTAGTCAAGAGAGAAGAATAAGAGAGATGACTAATAGATCAATCTTTAAAGAATGTGATAATGAGGAATTGATTAAGGGCAAAATGAAAAAAGGCAAAAAATTTTATCTTGTATACTAGAAACAAAGTAAAAATATAAATGTTTTTAGAAGAATTTTTCGCTCCATAATGTAAATCACATGAAGTGAAAACTAATATACAAGATAAAAACTTTTTGCATGTTTCCATTTGATTTACATTATGGTTCAAAAAATTCTTCTAACAACAAATTTAAAACTACAACAAGACATTAATACTTATTTGTTATTAAATTGCAAAAACAAACATATCTTGTTTTTCTGCCTGCCCCTCTAATTATTTATTAGGAGTTACAACAGCTTCAAGGTCTATCATTTCTGTGGTCTGCCCCTCCACGCTACGAGTGTCCCCAATATGGGATTGTAGGAAGAGATAATGGTAGGAGAAGAACAACGTGAGAAGCAAGAGAAGTGAGCGAGGTTGATGATGAAGAGCCATATTGGAGAGACTAAAACTAACAAGAGCAGCTCACAAGCAACACTTCCAAAACATGGCACATCCAAAGCATGATTGTCATCAAATTGATTTGATCAGTTGATCCCAAAACTATAAGAGACATGGCGTATACATTTATTGCTATCAGGAATAATATCATGATTGCAAGGTGTTCTGTGAAAGGGCTACATGTTCAATGCTTGGTACTTTATTTCCATCAAAGCAAGTAGCAATCTAGTTACATAAGCATAAACGATGTGGGGTGAAGTGGCATCGCGAATATGTAGCGACGCTACTATAGCTTAACATTAGTTATTAGGTTCTTAGTATCAGAATTACTTTAATAAAGAAATTGAACTACTGCATGGGTTTTGTATCAATGATAAGAAGGAGCATGTCAAAACACAACACATTGAATTAGCAAGGCATGGAATCATAGGCATAAGTAGGGCTACATAAAGACAGAGTTATGGGTTTGTGCTCAGTCTAAAGTCTAGTTATAAAGAAGAACTAGATTGGCCTTTGTGGTTTAAGAACTGGTCTAACTCGAGCTAACCCGAGAGTAGGGTGAAAACAAGTCAGGCAGTATTATGGCCTGGCCTGTAAATGCCTGCATAGGTTAGGTTTTTACAAGTTTAGGTTAAAAGGCCTGGGCGGCCTGAGCTTTTTATTATTATTTTTTAATATATAGTTTTAGGTTTTCATGTTTCACAATCCACCACACAAACCACGCAAGTCGCCTCTTCCAGGCTGGAAGTTCCTGCGCCTTCTTCGTCAAGTCCAGCCTAAAAGCACACAACAGATCCGGTCTTTTCCGTTCTTCATCACTTGCTTCTTCCTCGTGAAGTTCAGTCGAGAAACGCACAACAGGTCCGATCATTTCCGTTCTTCATCACCAATATCTTCCAGCTCCTCTGCCCTTATTCTTCATTACAAGAAACACACAAGTTGTGTAACACAATAGTTCTGGTCGATGCCAGGTTCTTACCTTTTGACTCTTGAAACTGTTTACGCATGTTACCCATTTTACACTTTTACTAATCACTCTTATACTTTAATCCTAGCACTAGAGCAATGACTGGTCATTCACAGTGTTCTCCTCCTCAGTCCGTGACTCTTCACCCTAGAACCCCCAATCCTCCTTGCCTTCGCCATTGTTCTCCTCTGCTCGTTACTGTAATCGACGGTCATCATCGTTCATTGCTGCTTCATAGTCGTTGTGCACCTCAGTCCATCCATTAGTTCAGTCATCAGTCTCCCTCTTTGTGTGGCTTCTTCTAGGTAGGCTCTCCTTTTCTAAAGCTAATATGATTGGTCTGTTATGTATTCTGCTTTGTAACTCTGGTTTGTTAACATCTTCCAATGAAGTTTTAAGCGACAGTTGCCAAAGAACTATTAGATTAGCTAGGAAAATTTTCTATTTTGCTATTTTTATTTTCCAAATAAAGCAGGAAGCCAAGACAAGGAAAGAATAATACAAACAATAGCAGTAGGACAAAATTTAGGGTAAATCCATAGGAAGACAGAACACTAGAATATTTTGAGGCCAGAAGTACGTGTAAAACAATGTTTCTGAACAGAAGTTAGATTACATGGATGTTTCATTCTTTCGATTGGAAGAAATATGATACCAGTAAGTATATAATATTCAAACCAACTAAAGATGAGATAAAAAAGTAAACAAGTAGCAATCCCTAAACCAAAATTTAGCTAGTTGGAGAATGTGGGACAACTCAGGCAAGAGGGAAAACCTCGCCGCTAAAAAAACACAGCCACCGAACAAGATTAATCACTACATCTAATCCACGGGGTTAGTTGAAGATAGAAGTTTGAAAAAAGAGGTTCTTAGGTCGCGACTTGGGTTATAGCGAGAGTACAAGTATGAACATTCAGGGTTTAAGGTCATGATTTAGGTAAGCGAGGTCATGAGCTGTGACCTCCGGGTCAGTCGGGCTATGTGGTCTGATAAGCTAGTCTGATGTTAGATCCAACTCTGTGGTCGAGTTGGATTTGGTCCTGTCTGATTTCTCACTAGGTTCATTTTTGGGATTGTTTTTTGTCTCGAGCAGGACCAAGATTGGATTGGGCAAGCAAGTCACCAGATTTGTGTGCAACCCTAAGCATCAGCATCATCTAGTGAAGCCCACTTGCAGATTTCGTGCTTGTTTGCGAAGCATGTTGTGCCCCCATTGCATACAAGTCAAGACAAAACTCCTCTCACAAACTTATCTTAGCTTGCATAAAATCACTCTCCCATCGGATTTCCAAACACGACTTACATGAACAACGATTAGATGGTCCCTCATGCAATTAGGCTCAATTATCATTTGACATTTACTAAATACCATATACTAAATACCACAAGCTTGAAGGTGAAGGTGGGTATGTAATGCCAGTTATCCCCATTATAGGTCACTAAGGAGATATTAGTTATATATTCTATGATTGTCTCCATTTAAAGTTGATACGAATTTTCTTTTTGGATCCTCAAAATGTAATCCAAGGTTAGAAGTATGGTAAATTTGATCGCCCTCTATTTTCAAGTAAACTTAATGCTGGTTTCAATTAGAGGTGGAAGCTACTTTTCCAACGCGATTTGTGGTCCACGAGGTAAATTTGTGAGAGAAGTCTTGCGTCAGCTTGCATGAACGTACTTTTCTAACATTATAGCAAACATGCACTTACAGTCTTAATACCTGTCTTCTAATGAGATGAAAGTGTCTTGTTATAAGGATAGAAGGGGGTGTTTATTTTCATAGAATAGTTAAATAATAAGAGTGAAATGTGAGTAAATCTAAAGAATGAAACTCTTTTGATGTATTAAAAAACTATTTAAATATTTATTTATCAATTGAATTTAACTAGTTAATATCTTATAGTATTTTGAATATGATGGTCTCATATTGAACAAGTTAATTTAGTGAGAATAAAAGGGAATTAAGATAAGAGTTAAGTTGAAAATCCTATGGCACGTAAGTGCGATGCCATTTGAAAGTGAGAACAATAACTTCTATTGGCCAAAATAGCAATGATTTTTCAAAGCTGAAATTTCTTCCTCAATTAACGGACATATATATTCACAGTTATGGTAATTTATCAAATACTATGATGAGTAATGAATCCTCAATATGTAAATTTATTACATATGAGGGTGAATGTGTAAATTTATCTCTGAAGTTTTTCCTCAGAAGCAATGTTGATTTGGAAGTTTATTAAAGAGTAATGTTACTTGAACATTTTAAAATACAACAATATTACCTTATCGTTAAAACATTAATAGTATGTATAATATCCTTAATTCTACTAAGGCCATCTTGCACCAAAAAGTTTAGTATGTGTGCGCAACATCTAGCAAACAGGTTACCACCTAAAGGTAATGAGCTATTAAGTGATAAGATGTCCTTGAGAGCACTTAAACGAGTCATTATATGAAGCATTGTCAACCAACACAAAAAACACTTTGTTTTTAATCCCCTGAGCCTTCAAACACTTGAAAATTGCATTTGCCACATCAATTCCCTATCTAAGAGCAGAAACTTTCACAAAACTCAAAACCATCTTTTGAAGTTTCCACCTCGCATAAATGAAATAGCCAGTGATAACCATGTATTCTGCTACTTGGTGGCTTGATTTCCACATATCAGTAGTCAAACTAATCTTGATCACACCTTGTAATAAAGCCTTCAATTGTTTCTTCTCTACCTTATATATGGCCAAACAATCATTTCTTGCGGTCTTGTGAGAAACTTTTTGAAATTCATAATTTGCATATTGGAATCCCCACATCTAAACTTCATCATCAACAATGTTAAAAGTATTCTCATGTACCATGATTGCAGTAACTATTATTCCTTTATCTTATCATTAGAATATCTTGCACCCGGTACCACAAATGGATTAATGCTTGGATTGGAAGGTTAAAATGGAATGGGGGTTGCTTGGTTTGTGTATAGACATGAAACTTCCTTTGCAAGCATGCTTGGACATGTCTTCAAAGATGGCTAGTTCTCGCTCCCTTTTCTGAGTAAACAAATATATTTTTTCAATACTTGCATATACCTTTAACCCCATCATTACTTTCAACTTGATCAAAATCATTCCATATAGCTAGGGTTTTTGGTTTCTACTTTCAACTATCATCAACATCATTTTGATTGTTAGTTTGTTGGCTAAACTCTGTTGATGCTTGTTGATTGAACTCAATAGCATTAGGTGGAACTGAATTAGATGATATTGTTTCACTCACAAATGAAGATGACATAAATCTCCAGCTAGTAAAATAAAATAAGTAATTCCCTGATAATAAGGCATTTTACAAACAAGGTAAGATGACAATAGTAATGAAGGTATCATCTGAAAGGAACAAAAAAGAGAACAAAAAAAATTTTAATAGCAGCAACCAAGTTTAGCTTGCAGAAATGGCTTTGAAGATTGAAGCAATGTGCTATCAATGGCATTGGCATCCACCCCATGCTGTTGGACACAATGTCATGAAAATAAATAAATGACATTTAAAGATCCTTCATGTAACATCCTAAATTTCATTTTCATGCCTTAATTATAATTAAGAATAACTATTTGTCATGAAAAAATTTATCGGTTAATTACTAAAATTTAAAAAGGATTTATAATAAGTAAAAAGTAAAACATATAATAATAAAAAGACAAAAGAAAAAAAAAGAGAGAGAAGAAAAGGAAGTGTCAGTTGATAGAAAAGAGAAGGGGAAAAAAAAAGAGGCGGCGAAAGGAAGAAGGAAGCAAGGTACTAAAATTTAAAAAGGATTTATAATAAGTAAAAAAATAAAACATATAATAATAAAAAGACAAAAGAAAAAAAAAGAGAGAGAAGAAAAGGAAGTGTGAGGTGGTAGAAAAGAGAAGGAAGAAAAAAAAAAAGAGGCGGCGAGAGGAAGAAGGAAGCAAGGAAGAAAAGGTTGAAGGAGAAAGAAGAAAAATGCGAAGAGAAATATGTGGAAGAGAGAGCGAAATGTGTGTGCATGCGTGGAGATTGTGTAGAAGGCGGCTTATAAATAACCCTACGCATTCCCTTCTTCTCTCTATTTCGTAGCTAAGAAAGGAGATAGCTATTGGTTGTTATGATTCATCAATTGAGCTTTGTTGGGATAATTTAGGTAACTAAAGCCTCTTCTTTTCAACAAATTTCTATCATAAAAGTTATTCTATATGTTTTTATCTTTCTAATGGTGTTAATTTTTTTCTGATTAGAGAAAATTTTTAAAATTAGTATTTTAAAAAGTTTTGAGTTTTAACAATATAAGTCCATGGTAATATAGAGGGATTGTAATTGATAACTTTAAATGAATTGTATTTTGTTCAGGCCATTTTATTATTTTATAATAAATTGTTATAGAAATATATGTAACAATGGCTATTTTTCAATCGTTTGGTTAGTTAAAATTTTATTAAATAATTTATTTAAGTTATTGGGAATGATACTAGTATTTTCAACGGTTTAGATTTTTGGAAAAATGTAAGATTTATTAAATAATAGTTTTATGTTGAAAATATAAATTTTAAATTGGGGATTTTTGGGTATTTAGATTTAGAAAATTTTAAGTTAGTTAAGAATATTAATTATGTAAATCATGTATTAAATTTGTGTCTACATATTGTGTAGATCGGTACGTGTGAGAGAGAGATCCAAAATTTTGAATTGTACTATTGGCTTCTAAAGTTTTCAAGGTTAAGCTGGAGTTGATGTAACTGTGGTTAATTTATTTTATATGGTCTTTATAGACTGTCAGGTGTTTTTGAAACCTTATTTTCTTTTATAATGTTTATATGTGTTTTTGAAAGATCATGTATATTTTTGAACATTTACATATATTAGTAAGGCAGTGTACTTTCTAATGTATATGTATGGGTTGAGATTATTGCTCTTGAGATAATTATAAATTATGTGGAATGTTATTAGTGTGGGATGTTGATAAAAGAAAAATATATTATATTGATCTTATTATATTATTTTATGTGATATATTGTGTGGTGTGGAAAAAACGTAGTTGAATTGTGTGCCCATCAGCTCTCTCATTCTTGGCCTAGATTTGAGTGTTTTGGGTGGACACCCTCCTGTTACAATATATTTAATGGTGATATGGAAGGGGCAGTGTTATTGATGTGATTAGCTAATTTTTCATCAGATATAATAGTACTGATAGGTTGTACCACATTAAGAAGATATATGGGAGAGCAGGATGAATGAATAGGGATGGTTTCAACTATAAAAAGTATTATGTATAATTTTGTTATTGAAATTTTATAGTGTTTGCTAATAAACATTCTTCTCTGACTTATATTCCTTTCTTGTATGATTGATTTTAGTTACGGGAATTTAATGTCTCACCCCGTTATATTAACATTTTTTTCAGGCGAGACCTCTTATCCGAATAATGGTCTAGGAAAGTAGGTAGAGGTATAAGCTTTTGTAACCTTGTATGCCGTTGGAATTTTTGGGAATTATAATGTTTATATGTTGCCATTATAACATCATCATATTATGATATACGTTAATTCTAATTTCTTTAATATGACATTGTTTGTATATAAACCATGTTTGAGTTACAATGTGAAAGAATGGAGGCTAGTGGGCTTGGTTTTAACCCTAATGTTGAATGTATCCTTGATCTTATGTGTTGACTTATTATAGTAGATTTGTGGATGGTTTTATACCCTAAATCTCAATGTGTGGATTTGTGGGTGTTGTTATGCCTTAGATCCAAATGTATCAATATGAAGAATGCAACATAAAGTTTTTAAAAGTAATAAGCAAATTCTTCCATAACCATGATTAATTGTTTAATAATTGTTAATTAGGATAAATGTTTTATTTAGTAGAAAAGGTCTTTTTACTTTGCATTAAGAGACGTAATTTATATTGTCACCACACCTAACTCATATAAAACATCTTTAACTAATTGGATTAGATTAAAATAGTTATATAAGCACTACTAGAAAAATCAGATTTAGCGACGGAATTAGCGACGGAAAAAATAGATTTAGCGACGGAAAAACCAGATTTAGCGACGGAAAAAGTCCGTCGCTAAATCCGTCGCTAAAACGAGGGTCGCTAAATTTAGTGACAGAATTAGCGACGGATTTTTTAGCGACGGAATTAGCAACGGAAATTTTCCCTCGCTAATTAGCAACGGAATTTTCCGTCGCTAAATCCGTCGCTAATTAGCGAGGGAAAATTCCCTCGCTAAATCTGTCGCTAATTAGCGAGGAAATTAGCGACGGATATTTTCGTCGCTAAATTAGCGACGGATTTAGCGACGGAAAGATCCGTCGCTAAATTTGACAATTCCGTCTTTAAATAAATTATATTTCGTCGCTAAATGGGTTATATTCCCTCGCTAAATTTGACAATTCCATCGCTAAATGAGTTATATTCCATCGCTAAATTTGACAATTCCATCGCTAAATGAGTTATATTCAATCACTAAATTTGACAATTTCTTCGTTAAATGGATTATATTACACCATTAAATTTGACAATTCCATCACTAAATGGACAATTATGTGGATTTGACAATTCCATTACTAAATGCTTCACTGATTTTAAATATGAATCAACTACACATTTACAAAAATATTTCATAAACAAATATTGTTTAATTACACAATTGACCCAAAAACACATTCTAATGTATGATTAAATTCTTTAATT
>JANTPZ010003740.1:0-16414 GCA_025593235.1 Vachellia pachyceras
AAAGAACTACTTCTCAAATTTCCTGACACCAAAACAGTGAATGACAGAGCAGAGGCCATGCATGTGCATTGACCAACATGTTTGATGGTTACATCATGAACTGTCAAAATCTCTTATTTTGATGCATTTTGAAGCCACGAATCTCTTGTACAGCGCGAAACATAACTTGGTTATTAGGTGCGTTTTAAGGCAAGAATCTCTTGTACAGTAGAGCTATGCCTTAAAATAAATTAAAAGGATTACGACTTTGGTTAGTTATTGTTCGTTTCATCAGAGCCATTTCTTCTGCAATGAATCAATACAATGGTACAGCCAAGCCTGAATGTTCTTCCCCTATTATCTTCTCAAGCTTTTTATATCTCAAAGGATGCTCAGTTAATTACTTCTGCCGATGCATTCTTCAAATTAAACTTGACAAGTTTTATGTAAAATAGATCCAAATGCACAATGATTCCCACATACCCCAGCTTCAGTGTCTGCTTGTTTACATAATAAACAATTTCAGTGGAAACATCAAATCAAACACGTGGAGGGAGCCCAGCGTGCCAGTGTACAATAAATGATGACGTTATGCAGCACTAGAAACACGAAAGGATTGATCATCATATTAAAAAATCCAGGCATTGGTGTGTGAAATTTGAAACTAACCACTTTGAACTTTGATGATAAAAATTATCATAGGACCAGTGGTTATCTTCTTTGTCTCTTTGCTTCTATCAAGGAAGACAAAACCCTTGAGTAATTAGTTTAATTAGCATGACATTATATCAGCTTAACTAGATAGTGTTCAATTTGAGCTATGAGAACGCAACAATGTTCAACATTTGATGATAGAGCTTTACGGCTTTTATGGTTCTTTATCAACTTAGACTGTATTAATTTAAACTCCCAGTAAATCCTTCAAGTTTAACTGAAGTGGGTCCAGGATTGCTCTAACAAAAGAGGAAGACAAAACATCTTTTGATCATCTTGCCGTCATCCCTGGGTGTCTCTTCTTGCATGCGCTTATTATTCCATAACACCATTGATCACCATGTTCCTCCATGCTTGTTGAAGCAAGCATGCCGAATTTTCTATCCCATGATTGCATTTTTTCAATCTCAAGTCATATCCCAAAGCTCCATAAAATAGAACCTTCCTAAAAAAATCATTAGTGGAGTAACTTCCACTCTGTTCTATTTAACAATTGATAAACAATAAAACCATTGCAAGTTGCAATATTGGCAAGTTAAATGTAGTTTATAAAGGTATTTAGGCGTACCTGTTAATCCCTCCAAGTAAACAAGATTGCCCATAAGAAACAGAACCATGGTAGTGGACTACGTTATCTCACACAGCAAATACAATGGAAGGAGAGGACACATGGAAGTAGACTTGGGAGTTACTCGATTTCCAGTGTATGCATAAGCTCTGCTCTTCCACCACTTTCTTAATATATTTAACAAAAATTAATTGAATCTAGATAAAAAAAAATGAGTATATTTGAAAGGTTTCCACAGCTATGATACTTGTTTGTCTTACACATGCTCACCTCATACTTTATTTCTTTTTGTACTCCATCTGTAAATAGGTTTGGTCCTGATATATCAGCAGAACCGACAAGGCATGAGGCAACAATTTAAAAATATAATTAAAAAGCACAACTAAATTAGTCTAGGCCGCTCCAAAACACAAACAAAATAAAAAATATGCGGCTTGGTAAGCTCTGTGCGTTACTTGCGGCAAAAGTGACGACGGTCTCTGAAACTAAGTGAAGGCACACATTTTATCATCAGCGCCGACACCTGTTGTTCATGTTTCGGTCCCAAGAAAAGGGTGATAATAAAGTCGTTGTGCTAAATTGTGGAACTAAACAAACAATGAATATCATCAACCCAACCAAAAACAATAAACAGAAAATAAATAAATGTGAACACGAAAGAGGTAAACTTGAAAAAAGGGAAAGTCAGAAAATGAAGTAAGGATGGTGGGTGTATAAATATAGGAAAGAATAGGATGAAGTTAGGGGAGGTCCTGGTTTTGGCTGTGTCCCAAGAATAACCACCGCACAACATATGATCCTATTTTTAAATCCTTCTCGTCCCATATCCATTAACGGCTCTCCCATCTGATCTCTCTCCCTCTCTCTGTCTCTCTCTCTCTGAGACCGTCACCAATTTCAGAGAAGGCATCATTCAATTATCATATTGGTGATCGGTGATCCTTCTTTAAAATTGCAGGTCTGGGCACCACTTCTTTTTAGTTCCCACCAATTCACAATCCATTCCATCGTTTAAGGTTAGATGCTTCTTCTGGGAGACTCTGTTTTAGAACCGAAACAAGAAATGGTGATCGATTTCATTTGCTCTGCATTTGTTCGTTAGTGCATTACATAAATACACAGAATTCATACAATAATGTCACAAAACTAAATAGACAATTCCGAAATGCAAAATGTCAAAACTGTTCACGTCTTTCCTCCCTCTGTTTCCCCTGTTTTTGTTCTGGAAAACATGCTCTCTTGTTTACGTAAAATATAAAGGACAGAGTTCTGAAATTTTGCTTCTGATAGCTTTGACGAACTAAATATATTATATTTACCATGACAAAGTTCATAGCTTGAACATCTCTCTCCTGTTTTTCCTCATTGTAAGTTTCTGGTGGTTTCTCATGTACGTTCTTTATTTGTCATTTTAGATTACGCAGTTCAGAAGCGTTGAAGGCGTGGTTGTGAAAACCAAACCAGAAATTTTGAAATGAGAACGCAGACATTGCGATAATCTCTTCCCGTTTCCTTGATCGGAGTGGGAAGAGATTGGCTCTGCAATTAGAGAGAGAAAGAGAGAGAATGGACTCAAGAGGGAAAGGAGGGAGAGGAGAGGCGTGTGAGGAGGAGGCATCTCCTAGAGGCGTGCTGGAGATGACGGGGGAGTCAGATCGGGGGAGCAGCAGCAGCGGGTACAGCACGTGCTCTGGGGAAAGGCCGGCGGCGAATGGGGCGGAGAGGCCGCCGGCGGGGCATATGCCTCAGTGGAAGGGAGTGATGGACACGTTGAGGATAAACTCGGTGAGGAGGCTGTCGGCGATACCGCTGTTCGCGTCGACGTACATGATATCTCGAAAGAGCCTCAAGAAATTGGCGCGAATCAGGAGCGCAGAAGACGCCATAGATCTTGTTTCTCTGGCAACCAAATCCTCCTGGAAAACCTTCGCTTACTCCGACCTCGCCACTGCCACCGACGATTTCAGCCCAGGTATCAACTCCTTTATGCGCTCTATATTTTTCACTATAAAAGTATAAAATTATTATTTAAAGACTACAAATAATAGGAAAGTCAAAATTTCAATAAAACACCCTCAAAGTATCAACATCCCAATTCAGTAATCATACCAAAAATTTACAAATTTCCTCAAATGACGTATATACACCCCAACTTTTTTTCCACACATTATGATGAAAAGCTAGTGTGTTGCAGTAAATTGTTAAACAAAAGATGTGAATTAATCACCTAAAAGTTGTTAGTTGGCTTGTTTGTCAAAACGTTAAGAAAAATTAAACGCACGTTCAACAATATTTTTCTGCAAAACGAGATAATATCATTCACATATTTATCGTAAAAGTACTTCTCTACTGCATTCTCAAATAGTCACAGTAATTACTAAAACAATATGGTAAATAACTAACACATTGTAGTGGTTGTTAAGCTAAAAATCTCAACTCATTTGAGTCGGTATACAGTTTATTTGATATCTTTATTAAATTTCATTTTGGTACTTTGTGAACAGGATTAGCATTTTTTTAATCCAGTATACTAAATTGGGATTTTGATATTTTGAGGGTCATTTATTGAAATTTTCTCAATCTGAAACTTCAAATTTCAACCATCTAAATATAATTTCCACACTCCACAGAAATTGGAATAAGCTGCATGTGGATGAAGTTGATGAGCACGATTAGGTTCATGCACGTGCTAAATGACAACTAAAATCACAGTGGTGTCAAAATAGTAGTTACAACAATTATTTAAAAATATTTATTTACATGAATCATAATTTATAAATGAAATAAATTAATTTTAAAAAATGTAATATTTACATCAATCAAAAGAAGAAATGAAAAAAAAGGTAATATAGAATATGTGATGGGTGTTGTGTAAGTGATGTTTGGGCAGAGAACTTGATCGGGAAAGGTGGGCATGCTGAAGTGTACAAAGGACGCTTGCCAGATGGGCAGATCGTAGCAGTGAAGAAGCTTGTGAATGAGGAAAAGGACGACGCAGATCATGCCGGTGATTTCTTGACGGAGCTCGGAATCATCGCCCACATCAACCATCCTAATTGTTGCCAGTTGATCGGCTTCGGCATAGACAAGGGCCTCTTCTTCGTTCTTCACTATGCCGCTCACGGCAGCCTCTCCTCGCTCCTCTTCGGTCCTTCTCTCTTCTCTTTGCTCCTTCTTTACAAGACCATACACTCACACACACATATATATATTCTTTTTCATCAACGACGATTTTTCAGGTTCCGAGAGGCTGGAGTGGAATGTTAGGTTCAAGGTGGCCATTGGAGTTGCAGAGGGACTGCAATATCTTCATCATGAATGCCCTAGACGAATCATTCACAGAGACATCAAGGCTTCCAACATTTTGCTCAACGACAACTACCAACCTGAGGTGGCACTTCTGCTTCTTCTAGATATGTACTACGTCGTGTTATAATTCTTGAACATACACATTCAACCTACGTTATTCCTTGTGTATGTTTTATGAATTCAGATTTCAGATTTTGGATTGGCAAAGTGGCTCCCGGAAAAGTGGGAGCACCATGTCGTGTTCCCCATAGAAGGCACGTTTGGGTTAGTAATAAAAAAATTCCAGCTTCTAATCATTGGACTTTTCTATTTAACCATGGATCAATTCCTTTTTCTAATCCGATGAAAGTACATACGTACACAACAGGTATCTAGCTCCGGAGTATTTTATGCATGGACTTGTGGATGAAAAGACCGATGTATTCGCTTATGGTGTTTTGTTACTTGAGATCATTACAGGTCGTATGGCTGTTGATTCTGATAGTAGGCAAAGTCTTGTGATTTGGGTAAGACTTCGGATTCGAATTAAACAAAACCAAACTTCTTTTCTCCAACTAAATATATACAAGACTTGACAAGACTGTGATCGATATTATTTGATGATATTGAACTTGTGTGTCGTTGGTGTGTGCGCTGAAGGCAAAGACTCTACTGAACGCCAAAAAGGTGAAGGAATTAGCAGACCCTAGATTAGAAGATGACTATGATCCTACAGAAATGGAGCGTGCCATGGTTACTGCTTCCATGTGTGTACACCACTCAGCTTCCAAGCGTCCCTTAATGAATCGGGTAATTAAAACGTGTGGAATCAATTTTCTACTGCTATTCCAAACAAACACGGCTATTGCCCTTCAAGTTTCTCCACACACGAGCTGACATGAAAGGTTTGGGAAATTACAGGTAGTGAAGATGCTGAAGGGAGAGGAAGGACCTATTGAAGTAAGGCCACAAAAATCCGCGGCCACAAGATCCCTCATGTTGGATGCCTGTGATCTTGAAGATTATACTTGTTCCAATTACTTGACCGATCTCAATCGTCACAGGCAATTAATCATGGAGTGACATAACCAATGGAGCTTCTTGTTTTTGTGCTCGTTCCTAATTTTACTCTCCAAAAGGGCTTATCAAGCTGTACAATTAATCTCACAAGCTTGTGAACAAAGTAGGGCTAGTAGGGCCGACGCTACACCTCGAATGAGTTTCAAAAGATACAGACTCCTCAGACTTGGGGTTAACCTTGTTCACAAGCAGATCGTCAAGGACAGGTCCCAGCTCTTGTCATGCGGATTTAGTTTGTTTCATGTGTACTTTAGGCTCAGGCCTTTCCTCGCCTGTTAACCAAAAAGAATCAGGACATAGTTCGACTGCAGTGAGGCCAATCTCAGGCCAGATGCAATGTAAAAATCTTTGCATAAACAAGCATTTCCTTCCTCTCGTTTGTTCCTTTTCCACTCAGTAATGCAATTTCAGATGAGTTCTCCCCATCCTTTTCAAGTGAGCTTGGTTTCTTTTCTGATTAAGGAAATACACAATATTAAGGGCAAGACTCGGTCCCAAAACTTGGTAGAGGCTCGTAATGCATTAGGCCCATAAAATATCCATGTGTATTAAAAAGGGATGTTCTTCCATAGAATTGGTTTTAAGCATGAATATTATAGGAACTGGGAATGATATGAAAAGGATATCATACCACAGCAAACTGCAAGTTAAGCATTCAGAAGTACTTGTAGCGTTGCTACAACTCATATTTTTCCCATCTTGGAGAAGTTACTTTACATAATCCAGCATCCTACAGTAACTAAAACTCCTAGCCTGCTAAGGGAAGCACAAAAAAACCTCCTAACCTTTCTTCCCACTAAAAAGATGAATTGGGGTGGGGTCAGAGAAAACGGAGGCGGGTCAGCTGAATTGTGCCAGAGACTACTATTATAGCTTTTGCTTTGTTAACAGGAGCGGAAAATTAACGAAGACAGATAACCATTCCTAGATCACAAGTCAATATGATTGATGAGGAGGCCATATAAAGAACTCAGAAGGTGCAGGCAAAGTAGGATATGGAGTTGCCGAAGGGTTAGTTGCAACAGATTCAGCGGCAGCATCGGGACGGAAATGGTTCAAGAGGTTGTGGTGATGGTATGCAGTAGGAGCAGGATAAAATGGGATCGCACAAGGCACGGAGGAAACTGCCTGAACTGGTGAGAAGTTGATGCTATTGCTCATGTTGGTGCATTGGATCTGCTGGTGGCCATTATTGTTCAGAGTCGCTTTCTGCTCAGATTCAAGCGAAAGCTTCAAGCGTTTTGCCACCCCGCCGATCGGAAGAGAACTCTTCATGATGGCTTCAACGTCATATCTATTCATCTCAAAGTTGGTTACAGCATTTGCACCCCTAAACTTTATAGCCGCAGTATCATATGCCTCTGCTGCTTCCTCTTCAGTAGCTGCCATCAGAGAAAATCGCACTCTAAGCATTACAGATAATCTTAAACGAGCATAATTTAACCATTGCAATATTGTTTTTGTTATGAGAGAAAGCCGGAACATTACCAAATGTTCCAAGGTACAGATCCTTGTTCCCTGCAACACGGCCAATTCTAGCTTGCCACCTACCTTGTTGGTGATGCCTAACAGGATCAAGAGATTCAGTTTAATCATTTGCCCCGAGTTAGTATCAAAGAGGATCTTAAACTCAATAGCAGAAACTGGAATTTAAAATTTGAACCTTGTGACGCCCCTGTATATAGAAGCTCCCCTGGAAAATCCGCTACTTTTCCTGCATGAACGTGAAACGGAAAATCTCAACCCTCCGCAATACACAGAACAAGATTCAAACAGTTTCATACGGTTATATAACTCAGGCATAAACCTTCGAAGTGAGGCAATAAATTCCTGCTTTGTTGCATGCTTCATCTCCTCCATTTCCTTTGCATAATTGGAAACCTGCAAATAGATACAGATTAGCTAAGCAATACAATCTTCAACGTCTCAATCCCATGCAACGTAACACGTTTCCATTATATGAACAACGTTATTCGCACAGTTATCTCCAAATGAACTACGTAGGATTTTCATGCACTTGGGTGGCTATCATAAATCAACACAACAGAGTATTGGAAAAAGATTCATTCATACAGGGAGGTTGGTGGTGGCAGTGGGGCCCCAGTACTTTAGAGCGGCCAAATCATAAGCCCTCGCGGCCTTGTCTTCTTTGTCATATCCACCTGACACGCACCCAAAAAGAAAACAATAAAAACAATTAGGAAAAATCATCAAAAAGACTGAAAATAGATTTTAAAAGCAATGTGTAATGAAAATGACCGCCAAGCATTTTTCTTACCCAGGTACACTGCAGGAAAGAGTCAAAAAAGACAAGTGACAGCCAGAAATTGCACCAAGCCACGTTAACATGCAAAAGGAAAAGCCAAAGAATATTTGATATGAGATCAAAGGAATGGTTAAAATTTTCTGCCAAAAATTTACTTTAGAAATCTTTAAAAAAAACACAAAGGGCTAAAAAAAGAAAAGCATATCCATATGCATGCAAATGCAAAAATGGTGCATGCGCACAAGTAACTTTTTTCCCATCCCTTTTCCAAGCTACAGGAAGCCTAAACCACTGGACAAGACCACCTCCTTGTGTACTACAACGCTCATTTCTCAGCAGCAAAATAAATTAAGATATTAAATAAATTAACGCACAATAATTGATCTTACCTTTCGGAAATTGGAGGGAGGCGGTGCTTGACTTCATTAAATTAATACGATCTTACGTGATCATATAGTCAAATAGACATGTCACATCCGCATAAAATCGGCGGAAAAGAACAGCCAAATTGCCTATGCACAGTAACACTTCTCCCACAGTGGCTCGTTTATTTTTTTATTTAAAAAATTAAATGTGATTAGGCAGTGGGAAACAAGATCTAAGAAAATCCCGTGAGCATGTTTGCAGAATGAAGAGGACAGTAATGAGAGGGTAGAGGACAGAGTTAGCGTCAACAAGTTTCCACTCACAACAGTAGTGAACAACCCCAAATAACTTGCAAGTACACTATTCAATGTTGGGTGGTGTGGTCAAACCCAGCCTTTAACTGGCGAATGGATGAGAGAGAAAAAGCAAAAGCAAAAGTTATAGCCTCTCTTACTCATGAACAAATATCTATTACCCTCAACACTGTTTAGCCTCAAACGTGTCTGTACGTCTGATGTGAGATGAGGAAGTAGACAGGGATGGTGTAAAAAGACAAAGGAAGCCAACCCACCTAGAGGCAAAATGGCGGCACATCGGATCAAATCAATCACTTGGAATTTGAAAATTTTTTGCAGGACAGTGAAATAAGTACTGCTACTCCATCACCAGTGTCAATCATGAAATGGGCTGATATGAAAGAATCCCAGGTGTCCTCCTCCACTGCCTTCCATTTAATACATCTCAGTGCATGCAAAAATGAGAACCTCTTTTCGGTGTCTCGGTGTCCCCGTCATTCTTAATTTTTATCTTAATTCATTTTATTATCATCATGTGAGAGGGATGAGAAGAAAAAAAGTGCACCTTGACGCCCTTTTCTAGCCTGACCCTCTCTCCTACAGCTGTTATCCCAGAGATGCGCTTCATATCTGCCCGTCCATCGGTGTCTGAATCCACACAGAAAATAAATTCTTGTAAGAATATGTCAAATGCCAGGCCAGGTTCTTCCATTTATGACTTTTGCTTGCTTCGAGGGTCTACACCGTAATCTAAGTAATCAGATTTACTACAATACAAACGAGAGAAATAGAAACCAACACGCCAAAAGGCCTTTTTGTGGGAAAAGAAAAGATCTCACGAGTAATAAAACAAACCAAGAAAGAATAACCGGTACCTTAAAGAAAGGGAAAAAAGAGCGCAAATTTACCGGAAAAATACAAACTTTGAAATGGAATCGTACTGTACCTGGTCACCCCTCTGTAAATCGAAGTTCTTTGGCCGAAAGTATTGGCTATCTTCTTGGAGCTATCGGAATCCACGGGAACAATGGCTGATTTCTGATCGCCGCCGGCACATTGTGGGGTGACGGTGACTCCAAGGGCCACTTGAGAAGGCCAGCTCGTTACCGGGCGAGTCTATCGAGTGAGCCGCGAACTCGCCGCCGGCGGCCTGAGTTTTGCCGATGGAGGCCGAGTCATCCACTTCGGAGCCCGAGTTGGTCGAGAAAGCTTGGAACCCAGCGATGGCTTTCAAATCTTGGTGGTCGCTGAAGTAAGCCGCGGAGCCATGGTCGTAAATATGGGTCAGCGTCGACGAATCTTGGGTGTCCGTTTGGCTATCAGAGTAACGCATAATAGACGAAGAATCGCCCAGAAAATCCTCCAGTTTTGGCACTGGCTGTTCCTGATGATTCTGTGGCTCCATAAAACCAGGGCCAAATGATGATTCCACCATGTTCTGGGCAGCTTCACTTTCTTTATTCTCGTTAAGCTCCACTTCTGTGTACAGAACCTGAGGCTTAGGGTTTCCCCATCCTGCAAAGTAACAATGAAAAAGACGGAGCTTCAAAAACAAGTTTCTTCTGAAGAACAACGACGATGATACATATATACATTGAACTCAACTTCATTATATGTGATTTGCAAGAAAATGGAATAGAGATTAATCAGTTTCAGTTCCAGTTCGGGGACCCGAAATGAAGCATCATTCTCTATCATAACTGCACCAAAACTCTGCGACCTCTGGTTCAGAGTAAGTCAGCCACGATTGAGGTCATCATTAAAACTTTGGAAATCGGGACAAGCATGTACAAGGAATGAATTCTTTTCTCTATTTCCAACTAGAAATCACAGTCCTATCTATTCAAAAACAAACAGAAGAATAGAAACCAGAAAGCTTCAGAGATTTCTCTCACGTGAGTCAAGGAAATCCGTGTTTGTTCATTAATATTACTCCACCCAGCGAGAGAAATACACTGAACACAACAAAACCAAAGCCATCTGATCGCACACAGATAAACCAATAATCGACGAAGCTAAGAACTGAATGGCAGTATTATGCATCAGAGTCGTTTTACAGATCGCGTTACCATTGGCATAGAAGTTATCGACGAAGTAGTGAGAAGCAGCAGAAGCGGTGTCGTATTGAAGATACTGCGAGTTGGTAGACCTAAGCATTTCCATCGGCGACAACGAAAACGATAGCCAGTTAGTAGCTCGAGCCATTGTTTGTTTACAAACTCTCTACTTTCACTGAACCTCTCAGCGACCTAACAACACAGATCGATCGCCCCATTTTAAAAACAAACAAAATAATCATAGACAGATAAGCTATAATCTGTACACAATAATAAAAGCTCGAAACTGAAATCACCTGCAGAGACTTGAGCGTTACCTACAGCCAGTGAGCCAGAGCACAGTTTGGGTGTAAAAGAGAGAGAACAGTGTTTCCGAAAGAAGAGATGCGAGAATCACAAAGCTAAGCTGGCTGGGACAGAGGACGGTTTCTGATAGCTTGGGGATTAAAAGAGGGGGAAGGAGTACACGTTTAGCGTGAAGAGTAAATACATGTGGAGGAAAAGTTTCCAGAAGGAAGATGCATGCAGTCTGAGATGAGAGTTATCATCAATGTACTATGAATATGATCGTTGACACTTGACAGTCACGGAGAGAGAAGCTTGAGAGAATCTAGGGGAAGAGAAGACGAGAGAGTGAACTTGGGCAGAAAGGGAGAGGGAGGGGGAGGGTTATAGTGGGAGAGAAGAAGAGCGGTTTCAGGTGCCAACCGGCGTAAAACCAGAGCGACGAGTTGTGGTCAATAAAGGGGGACCCAGAGAGACCGATATGGTGAAATAAAATTAATTAAACAAAATCGGAATTAAAAATAATTAAGTGTTTTGTTTGGGAGAGAGAACAAAAAATGGATAGAAGCGACTTTTCGATCTGGGAGGAGGAAAATTGTCTGAAACAGGGTCGCGAAAGATCCGGGCTGGCCGAAAATTGAAGATTTTGTTGGGGTTCGCTCCTGTTGTAGCCCAATTTACCAAAATGCCCTCGTGCCCCTCTTGCTTAAAATAATGAGGAGTATAAAATATAATAATACTCCTCCTGTCACTTCCTCGGTTGAATAATTAAAGGCTTAAAAAAATTTAGCTGAATGATTTTTTTTGGGTGAAATTTAGCTAAGTGATTTGGACTTACGTGAGTTATGTTAGTTGATTTTCTATGATAAATCGAAAGAATTAGTGATAAATACACATTGTTATATTAATTGTATAATGAGATATAATAAATTTTAAAATTTGTAGAATTTCATTTGTAAAAGTTGGAACTTCGTTTACATATTGTAAAAGTTCACTTACATTTACATATGTATCATTTTATATATTTATAAAAACTCACTTATATACGGTAGAACCTTAGTTGCATAATATGTAATGTCTCATTCTACAATCAATCTGGCAATGTCATTTATCCCCAATTCTCCCTAATAAATATGGGTTATTTTTTAAAAATGCACTCTTTTAATAATGTGGATTAAAAGTATCCTATGATAGAAATCTCTTTAACATATATAATGATAAGGAAATTTTAGAAAATATTTAAAAATTAAGAGAACATAATGAATTGAATTCTTGTATTTAAAACCAAAACAAGCTAATTAACTCATTCTTATGCTTCTTGATACGCGAGGGACTAGTTGCTAGTAACATCTTAAACAAAAGTTTGAATTTCGCTAAAAGAGGTAACCAACGCTTAGCGTTTGAATGTATCTTAAATAAGATTACTCCAATAAAATAATACTAGTAAGTAATAAAAAAATGTATTACAGTAAATTTTGGGAGAATTACCCAAATGTTCCAAGCAAGGGGATGTGTTACGAAATGGTCCTAAGAGGTTGTTAATGACATGTCGAGAAGCACCATTTACAAGTGAAATGGCTACCATTAACAACCTCTTGAGACCGTTTTGTAACACATTCCCTTACTTGGGACCTCCGGGTAATTCTCCCGTAAATTTTTAACCAGCCTTTTACATTTTTGCCCCTGTCAAGTGCATGTTACATTAACATATTAATTGTCTATCCATTGTCACGCATCTCTCTTGATTGTGTTCATCTCAAGATTATAAAAATATATTCACGTATGTTATATAAATCGCACAGGAAAGTAATTTCTAGCACTACCCACTCTTCTATCTCCCATTCATCATCTTTCTCCACAACAAGAGTATTTTTCAAAAATATATATATAACACTTGTTGATGTATGTGAGACATTTTTTTGACAACGTGAGAGTTTCTGTTTTTTCAATCTTCCCTTGTTTATATCTCTGATATAAGACCAAAGCGAGCCCTAGCCCTAATATTGGTCCTGTTTAGGAATGATTACGGAGAATTCAAATTCACGTTTAACAGTATTTTTCCGCAAAACGAGATAATCACCTTCACATATTTATCTCAACTTACGTAAAAGTACTTCTCTACCACGTTCCCAAACGAGCTCATTTTCCCATGTATTTGATAGATGGTGGCCAAACCAAACAAAAACAAGTGGTTCAGTTTTTCACACACCTGTCTTGCATGCACATCTCTTTCGTTATGATATGCTTCAGTGGGGTCCGGCTCGAAGGGATCCACTGATCTAATTTGTCCCACACCTCAGCCCCCACCCCAAATCCAAACCAAATTTCCTATAACCATAGCATCGTAAATTAAAACGATCAGTGTAATAAAATATGTTATGCAAAATTAGTTATGTGAATCGCTTTAATGAAGAAATTGAGGTCCATTCCTTTTCAAATGGGTCTTTATTTATCTGGCTGCTATTGGCCGATTGACAGTGTTTGCATAAATAAATGCTTCTGTTAATGTAAGAAGTTATATGGCGATTTTGAAGTATAGCATCGTTTAAGATAAGCTACGTCGTCATTATCATTATTCGATATGGGTTGATGGTACGAGGAAAGTTATGCCAATGATTCATCGTTGTTGTAAGTGAAATGGTTTCTTGTGATTTTTAAATACTGTATATAAATAGCTGTTCAGTTATTTGTAAATAAAAAAAGATTAAAGAGTGCCTTAGTTACATATATCTGTTTTGACGTATTTTTCTCTGGCCTTCGGTTGCATGATATAATATCAGAAGTTCAAGAAATTGCTGGTTTATTCTGATAGAAGAACTGGAATTGTACACATATATTCCCACCGGAGCTAGCAATTTTTCTATATAAAACGGTTTCAGATTGTAGAACTATTTGAGATCCAATATATAATCAAGGGTAGTAGTAATCATCAACTGTCTTAATCAGGAGCAACTGATCTTTCACCATATAATTTTTTTAATTGGCAGCGGCCAGGCAAGAAGTCTCAATTTTATTGAATCAGGATTATGTACGTATTTGGTCTTAATCAAGTCACGAGATTAAGGGCCTGACTCAGCAATAGCATCATTAATTTTGTTTTTGAACAGCGTGGATTAGTTTATGGGCCGTTTGGCAAACTGCCATAAGCCACTTATAAGTGCTTATTCACACAAGCCGAGGCAAATATGTGGAGGAGATTGTCTCATTTTGCGGAAAAGCACTGTTGAACGTGCTTATGAAAATAAGTCACTGCTTGCCAAACAGGGCATATATATAATATGTAATGCTCCCTTCTTTTCTTACGAACGGGGGTTCTTCCATTAATTAATTAAACATCATACAACTGTTAAGATGTATTTATGAACGACCAAAACCAAATAAGATTTTAAATAAAAATTAAAAAAACACAATTAGTGATAAAGAGTGGGAAATTAGTTTTGTTAATAAGGGGTTAAGAGGAGGATTATATATAGAAATGACTAGCGAGAGGCCCCAAGAGTCTTGAAAACCCAACCCACCAACTATTTTATTTTTTTAAATAAAAATAAATTTTTTCCCGTTTTTATCCAGTATTTTCTATAACATTGCATATTTAACCTATTCTCTTTCCAATCATATACATAAGTGTTCAATAATTTTTTAAAAATAGAATTTAATATTACTTTTTTATTTGTAAAAAAATATTGAGGTGAAAAAAACAAAAATATATAAAATATATATTTTTAAAAAAATAAAAAAGCGAGTTAGGGGGTTAAGGGTGACGAGTTGAGGCCCAACCCGCCAACAAGTGGCGGATTCGGGCTGCGGGTTGCCCACCAGCTATATATTTTTTAGAAATTTTTTATTTTAAAAAATAATATATTATATATTTTTCTTATCTTTTTCATCTCAATATTTTTTAAAAGTATTATAAATAATACTTAATACATTCAAAAATAGTATAGAATATTTTATTTTTCATATGAACTTTCTATAATACTATATTTAAAATTATAACAACATATTAATATTAATATTTTTGTTTTAAAACATAAAAATGTCATTATTGAAAATTTATTAGTAGAAAAAGAATCATGAGTCAATTAATATGATATGATTATACAATCCTATGAAAAAATTAAGTAAAAAAAGAAATTTATTTTTTTAATAAAAAATAAAAAAATATGTAGCCCACCAACCAGCCAATGGCGGTGCGGGCTGCAGAAATGCAGCCCGCCAACAAGGGAGGGGCTGGCTCGCATTCCCGGCACTAAGAGTGGCCGGACAATGTGGGACCTTTTAGGGGTTAAATTATTTTTTATTTAAAATTGTAACTTCATTCGATTCATTCATAGTTTAAAACAAAAAACAATTATGTCAGTGTTGAAGAGTTTAAGTTTTTATTAAATAACGGTGTTGAGTTAAATATCCTTTTTTAATTTAGGTTTAAAATGATTCTCTGGATTATTAGCGGTATTGATTTGATATTTTACTTTTATATTTTCCTCCTCAATTTAAGGCATGTTTGCCACATATCCACAAGGTTACAAAAATACTTCTATAAATAAAATTCCTTTTATATACTTGTCCTGTAATTTAAGAATTAATTTGTAAAAGGAGCTTACATTGGGCCCATTTTGGAATACAGTAGATAAGTGTTTTTACGAAAACCAAAATAAATATATGAAGGAGATTCTCTCATTTTACTGAAAAATCCAGTTGAACTGATTTTTGAACTCTCTAAAAGTGTTTCAAACCGGACCAGTATCAATAATGCAAAGACACTCCTGATCTTGTTGGCACATAGACACGGGTACATGAAATATCAAATGTTGTACGTAGAACATGAATATTATTACTCAAATTTTTTGTGTGCGTGCAACGTTTACATTTAATTCATATAACTTGTTTGTTTTTTTAATTTAGAGTCAGTCATTTGATTCGAGTCGATGAAGATAAAAATAAGATGAAATTTGAAATATCAATTCAAAAAATAATATATAGGTTTTAAAAAGTAATAAAGGGGAGGGACAATATGTAGCAGTCGGGGTAACTTTTTTATTTTTAAACAAATGACAACAAATTTATTAATATAGATAATTTGAGTGGATTCAAATTTTAATCATCAGTTAATGCATAATAAAAATTTAATAGTAATTTATATAAAAAAACTGAGTGGGAGTATTGCCCGCCCCGCAGTGGCTCCGCCACTGATTGGGGGAAGGGTGGCGGCGATGGATACGTATTATCATCTGCGATTGGTTCCACTTCCACTCCTACATATCTCTATCTCACTCTTTTATAAGGGAAAAAAACAAAGAAATACCCCCAAAGCATATAATTAAATTAGGTAAATATACATGACGTTAAACATTTGAACGTGGGTTATGCTGCGTATTTAATTATAACTAAGCTAAGATGGAATTCAAAATATCCTCACCCTATCCATTGTTATCGTTTTGATCCATGTGTTCAGGATAAATTAATCACCCGTATGTTGTATCCGTTTATTGATTTCTGGATTTTATCCTTTTAT
>JANTPZ010003741.1:0-15952 GCA_025593235.1 Vachellia pachyceras
GCTTATCTAATGCATTATATTATAACAACTCTATGTTTTCATTCAAATTTTTGAAGAAACCCTTTCAATTCAAACACTTATTTCTGGTTATTATGTGTGATATATAAAGACACATACATACTTATTTTCACTCATTGAATCCTTATTATTTCAAATTTCAATATCAAACTTGATATGTTATTTCTACGTACAAACTACTTTTTAGAGACCAAATTAAAAATATATTATTTTAATTTGATCTATTTGAAAAAAATGTTAAAGGTAACCAATAAGCTTAGATGCCGAACTGCAAAATTGTGGAATAAATACAAAACTTTATTATATCATTTTTTTACATTAATAACATTTAGACATTCTCTTACTTTTAATTATAAATCATGTAACTACTATTAAAAACAGTTTTCATGTCTAAGTATTGAAATTTTCATTCATTATATATCATGTTAACTTCATTTTCTTAATTTAATTTTGATATTATTTATATATGAAATTACAAATTATTACTTTAAATTAAAAAAAGGAAAAATATCATTTTTTTTATTAAACTGGTTAAAAGCCCGTGGGCCAACTTGAACTTGCCAGTTCAAAGGTTTGACTTCAAAAATAGTGTACTTTTGCATTAGCAGGCCCTGAAGTCCCAACTCTATTGAATTGAGGAAGCAGCGACTCTAGCTCCTAGGGATAGACAATGGATTTTAGGATGCATGAACCCAGTGAGATGCTAAATTCTCTAACTCTAATTAAGCTTAGGTAGGGAACATTTCAAAATGTTAGCTACATTTTCAAACCCGATATGTTTGAAATCTGTCATGATCGACATCTACTTAATTTTATGTCCAAAAAAAAAAAATTTCCTCAACCCATGTCAATCGTTCACGAACTGATCAAGCCGTCACTGTGGCCACATGAAATCATAATAATGCTTTTATTTCAAGAAAATTATCCACGCTAGGCATATATAACTAAATTAACAGTACTCTGACGATTCTCTGTCTTAAAGTAATTTAATTTTACATGAAATCTAAAATATAAAACAACTGAAAGATGCAATTCAAGAGCAAAAGTGTAACAATAATGTTTCGATTTTACCTATGAACTTCTCCATGTTTGATGAAATCTTTCAACCTGACGAACTCACAGGACCGTTTCCGTTCTTCCTCCACATTATAAATTATCTTAATTTTATAAATACTAATAGGCGGTGCTGTGAATTCTGACGATTGGGGTCAAATTCGAAGTTGGGTATGGCGAATAGAACATCTGAGCTTGTCCGCCAAGTGAAACCAACTAAGGAATTCGATCTCAGCGCCTTGTTTCGCTATGCGTCTGCCAATATCTCAGGCTTCCCCCACTCGCCCTCTCATTTCATTATCTCCCAGGTTGGCTCCTTGCCTGTCTCATTTTTTTGTGTTTTGTAGGGTTTGCTTCTCTTGTGCTGCTTTTTTGGCGATTGTTTTCTTGTTCGACTTTTCATTCTCTTGGGTAAACTGTAGTTTGGGCACGGGCAATCGAATCCGACCTACTTGCTGGAAATGGGCTCAGGGGATGCGGTGAAGCGTTATGTACTAAGGAAGAAGCCTCCAGGAAAATTGTTGGCATCAGCTCATGCCATCGACAGAGAATTTCAGGTTTTTTTGTGGGGTTCAACGAGTTTTTATGCTTTAAGTTAATGTTTCCTTGCAACTCTACTTTCTTTCTTTTTTTTTGGAGACATTGTTATGCCCCCTGTCACGTTCAGTTGTTGGGAATTGTACTAAATAATATCAGCATGTTGAAGAAGTAACAGTTTCTTTTTTGTTTTCCTATGTTCAGGTTATCCGGGCGTTAGGCACTTACACCCAAGTTCCAGTTCCTAAAGCTTTCTGTTTTTGCAATGACCCAAGTATAATTGGAACAGATTTTTACATCATGGAATATTTGGACGGACGCATATTCATTGACCCCAAGCTACCCGTATGATTGCTTATTTGTCTATCTTCAATCCTTTTGACTAAAATTTTCGATGGTTCATTAGATTTGGTTATCTTTTCTTACATTCTCACTGTGAATCCCGTATTACTATCGGCCTGATCATTAAACTATGTTATGTCCATGCATTAATTTTAGGGCTTGGCACCAGAAAGGAGGAAGGCAATTTACCGGGAAACTGCCAAAACTTTAGCTTCCTTACATTCTGTTGATGTGAACTCCATTGGACTGGGAAAATATGGGCGGCATAACGATTATTGTAAAAGACAGGTGGAGTAGTTATAAATGATTTCAAACTGACATGCTTATTCATGTATGGTCAACATTTTGCAATGAAATTTGCTGGTACAAATTGGCTTGCGTTAAACTATTATTACCGCACAATATGTGGAAGAAAGTTGAGCATCCCTCCCATTTTTGATGATTTATTTAAAAAGAGGGATAGGATTAATTTAAATTTGTATCAATTCTATAGGAATTATTGATACGTGTTAATCTTAGGTTGAGAGGTGGGCTAAGCAATATGTTGCTTCAACCAGTGAGGGTAAGCCTGCAAGTAATCCTAAAATGTTCGCACTGGCTGATTGGCTTCAGCATCATATTCCACTTGAAGATTCTTCAGGAGCAACAGCTGGTCTTGTCCATGGAGATTTTCGCATTGATAATCTTGTGTTCCATCCCACGGAGGTATGAGGCAAATAATTAGAATGCTCAATTTCCTTCTATTTTAATTAATGAAAATGTTATTGCTTTTTCTTTGGTGCTGTTATCAATCCATAGAAATTTCGATCAGGTCATGGTCTAAGTTAAATGAAAGACAGAAATTTCACTCTAGGCTGTGTCAATATTAACAGCAAATTCTATGCATTATCAAATTTATTTGTATTGCAGGATCGAGTCATTGGTGTACTTGACTGGGAATTGTCAACCCTTGGTAACCAAATGTGTGATGTTGCATACAGCTGTCTGGTATGTAGCATATGAAATCTTACATTATGTGTCATATAATATTATCTTCATTTCTTTCAATTAAAAAAAATGGAATTGCCAATTTAGTTCATGGTTTTCTTGCAGCCTTATATTGCAGACATTGGGCGTGACAATATATATAAAGGTCTGGAGCACCAAATAATTCCGGGAATTCCTACACAATCTGAATATTTGGCTGAATACTGCTCTCTATCAGTAAGCGCCAGACACCACAAAATATTGTCATATCTGCTCTCATATATATTTTTTTTAAATCTTCTTGTATGGAATATTCAGGCGTTGATCAAGGAAAGCCTATTTGGCTCTCCAGCTTGTGATGAAGAAGTTACATTATTTCCTGTTTTAATTGAAATTAAAAAAAACTCTGACTGGAGAAATTTTGTATGCCAGGGAAGAAAATGGCCTGCTGGTGAGTGGAAGTTCTACGTTGCCTTTTCTTGTTTTCGCGGGGCTTCAATCTATGCAGGAGTGTATAATAGATGGAGCAAGGTATATTGACTTGTTAGGGATGCTTTTATCATGGGAGTTTATATTTCAAAAACTTGTACCTTCTTTCTGTTCATTATAGGGAAATGCTTCAGGGGGTCAGCGTGCTCGTTACACTGAGCTACTTGCCAATGGTCTTATAGATGCTGCTTGGGAATTTATTGAGCGCAAATCTGTGCTTCCAGAATTTCCTCCGTCTGTAGGTAAGACCATTTAACTGTAATGGACTTTACATGCAAGTTGGCTCAAATGTAATTCTGTGCTCATTAGATGCCAATTATTTTTCAAGATAATTATTATACCGAAAATAGCTGAGTTTCATCAACTCTTTAACAATCAGATGCAAATGTACAAAACTATTCAAAAGAAGTTGTGGATGGGGATGATATGCAAGGCTTTTCAAACGCGGGAAAGTTTGTTCCTAGTAGAAAGGTTTTGAAGCTGAAGAACAGGCTAATCCAATTCATGGAAGAACACATACACCCAATGGAAAAGGAATTTTATGAACTTGCCCAATCTGAATCACGTTGGACTGTTCACCCACTGGAGGAGAAATTAAAGGAGTTGGCAAAGAAAGAAGGCTTGTGGAATCTGTGGATACCTGTATGCATCTTGATTATGCACTTCAGTCATATAATTTTTCTGTATTTTGTTGAAATCTTCCATCAGGCTATTTTCTGCTTTGAAATTATGTTGGGTCCTTCCTCCATATGTTCCATGTTGGACATGAACATTGCTCGTTTTTATCTGAGGTACAAGGGTTACTGTTTTCCATACCATCCTAAATTTGATACTATCATACTGGAAAGGCTGTAATCTCCATTGCAATAAGTTACAGTAAAACTGAATATTTCAAGAGCCTTGAGATTTTTACTTTTATACTTGTGTTTGAATGCTGTTTGGTATATACCGCTGGTCAAGCATCATGAAAAATGTGCATTGAAATAGCAGGATGCTTGTGCTGAAGGTTTAACAAATTAAAAAAAGATATTATTTTTAAATTTAATGAGCACGATCAGTGTCTTTCTTTGAAAGACTGGTGGTAAATTATCAGGATATGAACCATTAAATGTGCAATTTTATAGGAAAGGAAATTTTGAGAAATAAGAAAGGGTAACTATAATACAGGTGAGGCTTGTGATTATTTATCAACTGTGGTTCTTCTTCATACACTAATTGCCTTTTGAAATTATTATGTTTTGAGTTTGTAATATTTGTTTTTATGCAGATTGACAGTGCCGCCAGGGCAAAAAAAATACTTGATGGGATAAACAACAACCTCTCTGGTGATGCATCTGACTGGTTATGGGGTGCTGGTCTCACAAACCTTGAATATGGATACCTTTGTGAGATTATGGGTCGTTCTGTATGGGCTCCACAAGTGTTCAATTGTAATCCACCTGACACAGGTAATATGGAGGTAAGATGACCTGTAGATAAGCAATGTTGGCGAGCAATTGAATGATTTTACCTTCTATCAAGTTCTTCAACTCTCTTCAATTAGGTTGTCCCGGGGGAATCCACACCTCTCTCTACTTTCATTGCATTTTTATTTGAGCTAGTTGTAACACATTACTTTGCATATAAGGTTTTATTGCGCTATGGAAATAAGGAGCAACTACAAGAATGGCTCATTCCTTTGCTTGAGGGGAAGATTAGGTCTGGGTTTGCAATGACAGAACCACGTGTTGCATCTTCTGATGCAACCAATATTGAGTGTTCTATCAAAAGGTAGAACTGCCGAGATTTTTTATTTTCCTAAAAAAAAAAGCGCACTGGATCAAGAAAGCCTTTTAGTTGATATAAATGTATTAATTAGCAAAATAACTAGGTGCAGGTTTGAGACCAGCAGAAATATTCATTACCTTTTCATCATTTTTCCTATGTATATAGACAAGGAGATTCATATATCATCAATGGGAGAAAATGGTGGACTAGTGGCGCCATGGATCCAAGATGCAGGCTTCTGATAGTCATGGTTAGTATTTGGTTGAAAAGCATTGCGATGATAATATCCCTTGTGTTGTCAGTGTAGTTTAATTGAATGAAATATGCACAGGGGAAAACTGACTCCAATGCAGCTAAGCACAGACAGCAATCTATGATCTTGGTGGATATTCAAACACCTGGTGTTCACGTAAAGAGACCATTAATGGTGTTCGGCTTTGATGATGCGCCTCATGGGCATGCAGAAATCACTTTTGATAATGTGCAAGTGCCAGCAAAGAATATTATACTGGGTGAAGGACGTGGATTTGAAATTGCTCAAGTAAGTTTAAACTTTCGTATTCAATGGCGTGATGATGCTAGCATGTAATATTTGCTAGCGTGTTACCCCCAAACTTGACCCTATTTTGAGTAGCTAAGTTGTTATTCCTATTGAAAGTTTAGGGAAGTCACAATCTGCGGTCCATGAGTTTGACCAGCTCCTTAAGCTATGATGTAATTATTTTTTTTTGGGTGAATGTCGCTGGAACTTTTGTTGACCAGTGAAAAAAAAAATTCATCTCATCTTTTGGCTGAATGCAAATTATCATTTGAAAGTGGATGGTAGAGTGAGAGTCAGAATATATGATACAAATAGATTAAGGGTTTAAATTATCCACGATTGTTTGGGGGCTTAGTTTGCTTGAGGCCTCTCGCATAGTTTCCATGTAGTCGAGTATTTACTTGTATTCTTACAGGGTAGATTAGGTCCAGGAAGGCTGCACCATTGTATGAGGCTGATAGGTGCCGCTGAGAGAGGCATGCAGATGATGGTTGAAAGGGCTGTGAATAGGAGAGCATTCGGGAAGTTAATTGCTCAACATGGTTCATTTCTTTCGGATATGGCCAAGGTTTTCATATTTGTCTATGTGCTATAAACTTGCTACTATCTATGATTGTTCGATCAGTGAGAGCCCGAGACATTATTTTACAGGACCGGGCATTTAGAAAGATCAAATATAGAAATTTCTCCCATAGTGACATCATACAGAATCCTTTGCTTACGAGCGTCCCCCCCCCCTCTTTTCTTTTTGGGTATAGTGTCGAATAGAGTTAGAGAAGACAAGATTGTTGGTGTTGGAAGCAGCTGATCAACTTGATAGGATCGGGAACAAAAAAGCTCAGGGGATCATAGCCATGGCCAAGGTAATTCTCTCGCAGCACTCTGTAATACAAAGCCAGGCATTAAATTGCGGGTTAAGTAATTTCACTCATAACCAGGAAGGCTGATTTTTCTCTCAACACCATTCTTGCTTCTGGTTTTGGAGCAGGTAGCTGCACCAAATATGGCACTTAAGGTGCTTGACATGGCAATGCAAGTGCATGGAGCAGCTGGCCTCTCATCTGACACTGTGCTGGCTCATCTGTGGGCCACTGCAAGGACATTGAGAATCGCCGACGGTCCAGATGAAGTCCACCTAGGCACCATAGCCAAGTTAGAGATGCAGAGAGCTAAGCTTTAAGTACGGCTATGCATTTGTCCTTTCCACTTGAACAGGGAAATAAAGTGTCTATTATCGCCTGGAGAGTAAGAAGCCAGAAACTCATTGGATGATCTAAGCCTCGCAAGATGACTTTTCCAGAACACACCCAAGGAGTTGCTACTGTTTCAGCATTTTATTCGGTCCTATTGTGTGATAATAAGAAGTCAATCCATTTCTAGCAGATGGATGTCATGAGACAAAACATTGACATTTTTATTTGTTCTCAGAACGTCACGAACACTCTAAATGCCACAAGTAGTGTTCGAAGCTTAACCAGTGTGTGGTATATTGGGGAAAACCACAGAAAAGAAAGGAGCGTGACGATTGGAATGTCCTACAAATGGATTATATGTACCGTAATTCATATATCAAGAAGGCGGCCGGCTGCGTGATGGCTGGTGTGGCGCACATTGATTTTGACCATGTGCTGGTCCGTTTAATGCTAAAACTGGCCCTCCACAAAATATCTCAACAATATTGTATTCGTCTTTCTCAATCTATCCTTCCAATATTTTTTTTGTAAGCGCATCTTTAGTCATGTTCAAGCCATTGACAATAACTAAATACGGGTTTAATCCAATTCAGTTCATCTTTGCATTTCTTGCTATTCCCTTCGTTCCATTTTATGGTTTTTAAAGGACCAATTTTTTTGGAAAATATATTCTCGGAACTTTGTTTCATAGGGGAACAAAATGATAGAAACTGAAATATTAACATGAATCAAAATATACTAAACCAACATGGTTTGAAGACGAAACAGCAAATTGCTTTATCATTAATCAATATCCATATAAATTTATCCATAATTGTACAATGCAGGTAGATAGATAATGGCAGTGAAGTCCATGTTTTGAGGATCTTGTGCGATTAAGAAGTGTGATGCTATAATTAAAAAAAAAGTGATGCCGATATGAACAGCACGATAATGGCGGAGGAAGAAGAAGCTTGCCGTTATGGGGTTTTCTTCCGTCCTCCTGGTCGCAATGGTAGCTGCCGTCGCCGTCTGCAACAATAACAATTCAGGAAAAGAATCGACCGCCCCTAAGATTTCGACATCTCAGAGGAACATTGACACGCTTTGCCTCTCTGCACAATACAAAGACACCTGCAAGAAGAGCTACGAGAGTGCAGCGTCCGGCAACAACACCAACACGAAAAGCCTTCATCAAGGCCGCCTTTAACTCCACGTCGTAAAACATCAACAATAAGATAACAAACTCCACGCTGTTCCAACAGCTGGAGAAGGACCCCAGCATGAAAGACATATTGGCCGTGTGCATGGAGGTGTTTGGTTACGCGTTGAAGAGCATCAATGACTCCATAGACAAGGTGGATAAGTTCAGACTGAGCAATCTGGGCTAAGTTGTCTACGACCTCTAGGTGTGGCTGTCAGGAGCCATAACCATGCGGCACACCTTCTTGGATGGCTTTCACAACCCCACCACCGAGGCCGGCATTGAAAACGGCGTTCGAGGTGAGTAACAATGCGCTGGAGATAGTGGAAGGCAACGATGATGATGATATTGAACTTGGACGACGCTCTCGATCGATGATGTTGAAAGCACCGATGACGTCACGAACAGGAGCAGGAAGCTGCAGGCCCGCTGGGGATCGCCTCCTTGTGAGCGGCGGCGGCGAATGACATGCCAACGTGGTTGAGTAGACACTAAAGAAGGCTGTTAGAGAAGGGAAAGAAGACAGTATTGAAGGCGGACGCCGTGGTTGCTCAGGACGGGAGTGATCGATTCAAGACATTGACATTGATAGACGCACCCAAGACAACCCCCAAACAACGACAAGCCCTTTATCACGTGAAGGCTGTGTTAGAATGCATTGTATGTCCAGCTGTCATTTAACAGCTTAGTGGTTATATGGCAATTGAAACTATAAGGCAGCTGTCACTAAGTTGTTATAACTGTCCAACAACTGCATGAGGGAACACGTGTAACATTGGTGCCTACATATATATCTCTGTACTCAAACATATATTATTGATATTCATCCTTCAGTTCACTACTCTAACTGTTTATTCACATGGTATCAGAGCTTGTGAGATCTTCCATGGCTTCACCTACTGCACTTCCGATCGCTACCTCGACAAATGGTGTTGCTGCCTTTTACCACTCGATCTCGGTGAAATTGGATGACTCCAACTTCCTTTTGTGGCGACAACAACTTCTCAATGCAGTAAAGGGCTATGCTCTGGAATCATACCTTGACTCCACGATTCCACCTCTTGAGCAGTATATTTCTCAGGACGATAAGCAGATCATCTCACCAACGTATATCAAGTGGATGCGTCAGGACCAGTTGCTGATGTCCTGGATCCTTTCGTCTATCTTCGATTCAGTTCTTGCTTGAACAGTTGGTTGTGACACTTCAGCCCAAATTTGGGATCGAATAACGACTTTCTTTACCTCTCAGACCAGAGCAAAGGTAAAGCAACTCAAAACCACCTTAAAAAACACCAAGAAAGATACCTCCTCAATGAATGAGCATCTTTTGAAGATCAAGGCCAGCATTGACACCTTGGCTGCTATTGGATCGCCTATCTCTGTCTCAGAACAGCTCGAATTCATTTTTGATGGTCACTCTGAAGATTATGATCCCTTTATCACATCAGTCTCCACCAGACTCGAACCATATACAGTTGTTGAAATTGAAGCGCTACTTATGGCACAAGAAGCTCAAATTGAGAAAAATCGTCGAGCTCTGTCCATGGCCTCTGCACCTCCACAGCTATCTGCCAATATTGTTCAAACAAGCGTGCAATAGGCTCTTCGTGGTGGTGGTGGTCGAAATCATGGCCGCCGTGGTGGCAGGAACTATGGCAGTGGCAACATCTCGCTCAAAGGTGGTATGTCAACTCTGTGGAAAACCAGGTCATGCAGTGGCAACATGCTGGTGCAGGTTCGATGAATCCTTTCAAGGTCTTTCACTCAATGGCACCACATCATCAACTTCTAAATCTACTAATCACTCTGCTCTTATCGCAACTTCTGATACGGTTGCTGATCCAGCGTGGTATTTCGACTCTGGTGCAAGAGTCACCTCATGAATGATGCCTAACGGACTGTGCTCCTTATAAAGGTGGAGAACAAGTCTACACTGGTGATGGCGCAGGTTTACATATTAAATCTATTGGTTCAGCTATTCTTAACACCACACCTTCCTGTCTCAAACTCTCTCATATACTTTATGTACCGAAAATCATTAAGAATCTTATTTCTGTCTACAAGTTTTGCTATGATAACAATGTGTTGGTTGAATTTGATGTAAAGCAGTGCCGTGTAAGGGATCCCAACACTAGATGCATACTTTTTCAGTGCAACTCTCACGATGTAATGCATCTTGCACTGCACCTCAACTTCCGAAGGAAGTCTACTGCTACTGAAGCTTGCTTTTCTGCTATTGTGTCAAATAAAAGTTGTATGCCAAATTCCACAACTGGTTCTCTTGATTCCTTTCGTTTATGGCATTTTAGATTGGGGCATGCCTCTCCACAAGTTGTATCTTCTGTTATGAAAAGTTGTAATGTGTCTTCAATCAATAAACACTCACTTGATTTTTGTAAGGCTTGCATTTTGGGCAAATTTCACAAAACACCATTTCCTCGCTCTGAAACAATTTACTCTACTCCCTTTGAAATGATCTATTCTGATATTTGGGGACCAGCACCTATCAAAACACGTGAAGGTTACTTATACTACATTCACTTCACTGATGCCTGCACTCGGTATACGTGGATATATCCTTTTAAATTCAAGTTTGATGCGTTTTATGCTTGCCTCCAGTTCTTTGCATTAGTTGCTACTCAGTTCAATGCCACTATAAAGTTGTTCCAATCTGACTGTGGTGGTGAATACCGCAAAATCACTAAGTACCTCACTGACAAAGGCATTATCCATCACCAGAGCTGTCCTCATGTTCATGAACAGAATGGATTGGCTGAACGTAAACACTGACATATTATTGAGGTTGGTCTTACCCTTCTTGCTCAAGCATATCTTCCTTTATCTTACTGGTCAGATGCATTTTATATGGCCGTTGCATTAGCAAATGTACTTCCATCCTCAGTTCTAAGAGGAAAAACACCATTTGAGGCCCTTTTTAAAAAGGCACCTGATTACAGCAAACTCCGATGTTTGGGTGCTCCTATTTTCCCCTCACTAAGCCATATAACACCCATAAATTTGATTACAAATCCACTGAATGTATTTTTCTTGGACTTAGCATGTTGCACAAAGGCTATAAATGTCTTGCTTCTTCTGGGAGATTGTTCATAGCCCATGATGTTGTCTTCAATGAATCTGCCTTCCCATATTCCTACCTGTTTCCTTCATCCAACACAGCCTCACGTACTAAACTCTCCACCCCTATCTCTGTTGTCCCAGCCCTTCTATCAGGTCCCACATCCCCTTCTCTATCACCACATGTGTCCATTTCTTCCTTGTCACCTTCCTCCTCTTCCTCACCCACTCCACATCATGAGTCCTCTGATATCTCATTGCCTATCCCTGCACCACCTCCTCTTCCTACTCCTTCCCACAGTATGGTTACAAGGTCAAAGACAAGCAGCCTCAAACCTAAAGCATATGTTGCTACCAGTATGTCTGAACCTACCACTCACATTGAGGCACTTCAGTCTTCCTCTTGGCGCGTAGCAATGAAGGAGGAAATCACTGCATTAGTATGCAATGGTACGTGGTCTTTAGTTCCTTTGCCTCATGACAGAAAGGCTATTGGTTGCAAATGGGTCTTCAAGTTGAAGACCAACCCTGTGAATTCTACTCACAAGTTTAAGGCCAGATTAGTTGCCAAGGGTTTCCATCAGAAGGAGGGTTATGATTTCCATGAAACTTTTAGCCCTATTATTCGCCCTGTTACGATCCGTATTGTTCTCAGCATTGCGTTATCTCAACAGTGGCATATCCATCAGGTTGATGTAAATAGCGCCTTCCTTAATGGCTACTTGAAGGAGGAAGTACTATATGGTGCAACCTCCTGGTTTTGAGAGCAAGGATCCAACTTTGGTGTGCAAACTGCACAAAGCGCTCTATGGGCTGAAGCAGACCCCAAGAGCCTGGTTGAACGGCTTGGGGCACTTTTATGAAGCATGGCTTTGTCTCAAGTAGGTGTGATCCATCACTTTTTATTCGTTGTACTTCCAATGAATTAATGTTCATCCTGGTGTATGTGGACGATATTATTATCACTGGCTCCTCCCATCACAGTATTCGTCGCCTGATTGTTGATTTAGATCGTGAGTTCTCACTTAAAGACCTTAGCCCTTTAAGCTACTTCCCCGGGATTGAGTTAAAAGAGGACAAGGTGATTCTCTCTAGCTTGTCCAGAAAAATTATCTCAAAGATGTTCTGGCAAGAGCAGGCATAAGCATAGTTAAAGGAGTAGCTACTTCGATGACTTCATGTCTCAAGTTGCCTAAGATTAGTGAAAGTGGCTGTACCGGTGATAAGGTTGATCCTCAGCTCTATAGGTCCATTGTTGGAGCATTGCAGTATGCTACCATTACACGACCAGAGGTTAGTTTTGCTGTCAACAAGGTATACCAATTCATGCAAAACCCTTGCTCAGTACAATGGAAAGCAGTTAAACGGACTTTGCGTTACCTGGCTGGCACACTTCATCATGGAATAGTTATTCATCCTAGCTCTAGCAGAATTATTACTGCTTACTGTGATGCTGATTGGGCTTCAGATTGCAATGACAGACGAAGTACCACAGGTTTCTCCATTTATTTTGGTCCGAATCCTATTGCGTGGTCATCAAAGAAGTAGGCTACTGCTGCTAGATCGAGTACCGAAGCAGAATATCGTAGTATGGCCTCAGCTGTAACTGAAGTCCTGTGGATAAAGTCCCTTTTGCAAGAATTACATGTTGCTCTTGCAGGCCCTGCTAAGGTGTTATGTGATAACCTCAGCACAGTGATGATGACAGCAAATCCGATTCTGCATGCTAGAACTAAGCACATTGAGTTGGATTTGCACTTTGTACGAGAAAAGGCTATTAAGAAAGAGTTCCTAGTTCAGCATATCCCCAGTGTTGATCAAGCTGCTGATGGGTTCACCAAGGCACTTCCTCAAAGTTCCTTCACTGCGTTCAAACGATACCTTAGTATCAAAGACTGCTCGGGAGGGTAGTTCGAATTGAGGGAAGATGTTAGAATGCATTGTATGTCCAGTTGTCATTTAACAGCTTAGTGGTTACGTAGCAATTGAAACTATAAGGCAGCTGTCACTAAGTTGTTATAAATGTCCAATAGCTGCATGAGGTAACACGTGTAACATTGGTGCCTATATATATCTCTGTACTCAAACATATATTATTGATATTCATCCTTTAGTTCACTACTCTAACTGTTTATTCACAGACTGGGGAATATAAAGATGAGGTAACCACAGCCGCAAACAACATGAACTGTGACCACCATCGGAGATGGCACCACAAAGTCCAAGTTCACGGCCGGCAAATCCCGTTCCAAACTTCACACGCTAATTTATTTAATTTATAAATTTATAAATAATCTAAATATATATAAGTATTTTAATATATATGTGTGTATTACGATACTAAAAAGTAAGGGAGAGTTGTAGAAACATTTTTGGTGGAGCTGCCCCGCACGCACGTATGCGGTTTTGGTGTGAATAAGTGACTAAGCAAGTGATCGTGTACTAATAATGAAAGCCAGAGCGCGTGGGAGCAGAGACATTGCGTCATGTTGGGTTTCCCAGTGACATCGTGGTCATCCTTTAGCTCAAGCCACTGTACTTCCATTTAAAACACGAGAGAATACATGTCAAACAACATTCATCATTTTGACTTTTTGGCTGTGTACATCCAAGCCCAACAACAAGGGGAGGGAAGAAGTTGAAGAAGAAATATACGTAATTCTAAGGATTTAGTTTTTTTTAACATTTAATATTTAGTAGGGAAAATTAGTCAGGGTCTAAATTGATTTTCCTTAAAGTAGTAATTTTTAAATTAAAACTTATTTTAAAAAAATAGTAATTAAGAGATTCCTAATTTGAAGCACTCAAACTAAACTATATGTTTACCGGATTAATTTCTTTAGAAAAATATAAACTTGTAAAAAATTAAATATGAAGCACTCATATTATATTTAGACGGTCTAAATCTAATTAACTTTCAATGTAATGTAAGTAAAATGCTTAGTATGCTGCCTGATTCCTAATTTTGAAGAGAAGGTCAGAATCCAAAGGATTCTTGGGTGGGTAGTTAGTGTGCGTTTTGGAATCCATTGAGATAAATGAGTTTATGAATTCCAATAAGAATTTACATCTAAATAGATTTACAGATTTCAAGATTTTTTATAAATTTTGAGGTGTTTTTTACGAATTTTAAAATATTTTTTATCTTAACTTGGGTGTACCGTTGAAGAAAAAATTATAGAGCCAAGCCAAGGGGAGTAATCTTCGTCCGACCAAGTATGTGCCAATATTCCGAGAATAACCCAACATTCTTTTACATATTAGTATATTATTTTTAATTAATTTCGTAAGCAGGGATTTTCTCCCCCAAATAGGAATATCCCTTTGTACCCATGCACTCCCAACGGTTCCTACACCAATATCCCAACTCAAACTAATAATCGCGTTTAGGCTCCCCCCAACCCCCCATCTCCAGAAAAGAACTTCTGGAGACGGATTAAAGGCCAACACTATCGAGAGAGAAAAAATATCAACAAGGGCCGAACAGCAAACGTGTGATTGAATTTTGGATGTAAGTAACATGAGCAAACATATTAACAAAATTGTAAGCACGAGATGTATAGAACTAATTATAAAAAAAAAAGAATAAAATGCAATATACTATTGTGAGTGTCATCCTCAAGAATCGAAAAAATGAGAGTCAACAGTCAAAGAGGGACGCCCACAGTGTTTGTTTTGAACAAGATCTTTGACTTTCTTGTCAAATCGCCACGTCAGTGCCACATGAGCCAGCTCCTCCTAGTCCCCCCCACCTCAACCTCATTGGCCCCCCTCCCGTCCTCCTCCATCCTTCTCTAATTCATTCCCAGAGCCGCCGAACCCCGCCGTACTAGTCCCTGCCGACGGCGAAAGGTTTGCTTTCCGGTCCCTGCTAAGCATCCTCTTGAACGACAGCATGCGACTCATCGGTGACCTGAACGATGACTGAGTCGACGGCGACTCGCAAGCCGACTCGCCTCCCAAGTTCTCGATCCTCTTGGGCACCTCCAAGGTCAGTGGCTTCCGCCCTAACTCAATCGAAGAAGACGATGGGCCAACTGTGAGGCCGCTTCGGACTTCATCCCTGCCCTCATGCCGACACTCTGAGCACAGCTCAGTAGTCGGCACCGCTTCAGGAATTTCCGATTCCCTTACGGTGATCACCACTTCAGGTCGGTTGGCGTCCGCCGGTGCGGGTTCAACAGCAGCCCTGCAAATGGGGCATGTGGAGTGGGTCTTGAACCACATGTCGATGCAGTCGGCGTGAAAGCTGTGATTGCAATTGGGCAAAATTCGACCTGTTTCGCCCTCTTCGAACTCAGACAAGCAGACTGGGCATTCAACCTGTTCGGGATGAGTCTTGGAGGAGAAGACAAAGACAGGGAGCGACCTGAGTAGAGACAAATCAAGACCGCGTGATGACGCCGAGACAGGAGTGCCGGAGTCCACGTAGAATAAGAGGTGAGGGCGGCGGCGGCGATGGCGATGGCGGCGGCGAGCTTGCACATGAAACCAGCGAACATATAGGTGGAGGCAGACCATTAGAATGACGATGAAGAATAAAATGACAATGGCGCTAAGCATGATCCTGCCGCTGAGAGCGTAGCTGTTGTTGGCAGCTTCTTCATGAAAATTGGGGTCACCGCTACCCATCATAGGTTTGTTTGATGAACCCTGGAAAGTGAAGGATGAGTGAAAGTAGAGAGGAAATGGAGGAAAGAGGAACGGGATGAGGGTATATGGAGAGATTGGAAAGGAAGGAGGGAAGGTTCTTGGGGGGTTTCCAAATTGCAAAGCGGGGTAGCAGCG
>JANTPZ010003742.1:0-14931 GCA_025593235.1 Vachellia pachyceras
CTAAATGATATTTTTCTGGTAGTAATTATTGGAGTTGCATAGTACCGACAATGTAGGTTGGGCCCAGGCCCGCCATTTTCTGGCGGGATCGGGCTGGCAAATGCCAGCCCGCCCCGCCTGGACCGCCCGCCAGCCCGCTTTTTTTATTTTTTTTAAAATTTTTTAATTATTATATCTTATATATTTTTACCTTTTTTCATTTTAATATTTTTTATAAGGATAAAAGTAATATTAAATTCTATTTTTAAAAAATTAATGAACACTTATTCATAAAATTTGAAAGAGAATAGCATAAATATGCAATCTTATAAGAAAAAATTAGATAAAAAAGAAAAAAAGAATTTATTTTTAATTTTTAAAAAATAAAAAAGCTGGCGGGCTGACCCGCTTTACCAGCACTAGAGTTGCATATCAAAGGTTCAAATACGATATCATTGGCTAAACTAAAACAACCCTTTACCAATTGATCCAAGTGGTCGATGGGAATTTATAACAGGAGACACATAACAAAATCGTCCCAGAGATCCACTTTAACCAATTAAGCAATTGTATAAATAGAATTGAATCAATTGACAGCAACTGAAGTTTAACTAATCTAGTTTAATATATGAAATTTTGTCTTGAGGTGTGGTAACAATAAAATATACATATATTAACGTAATACCGATTATGGTTATGAATGTATTGAGCAGTGAATATGTGTGTGTGTGTGTGTGTAAATATATAGGCACGAGAGATTAGTTATAAACTTAAAATAGAAGCCCTAATTAGCTGTAATGAAAGTGAAAGCTAATCTCTCACCACCACCATCATTGTTTGTTTCATGAAAAGCTCTTCCTTGAGAAGAATTGTCTCCCTAACTTAACAACCGCCCCACACACTAAACTACAAAATCGTCAAGTTTAAAAAAAAAACACAATAATTTTCCTATATAGATTTGATTTGACTCATAATGCTTAATATATATATATATATATATATGCACACAAGTATTATGAGATTGTTTAATTTAATACAAATATAGTAGTCTAAAGCAGTTTGTTACGTTATTGAAAACTTAATGACAGCAACACTTGAAAGGCTCTTTATATGTTTGTTATCAATAATCAATCATTAATAATTAATTAAAATAATACTATGTAAAAGTTACAAGAAAGTGATGCTGTTCACAAAAAAATGAATTTCGTGAAACATTAATAATATATAAGCATAAATTTTACAATGAGTATTTATAGCAATTTTTTATTCCTATTTATTTCGTGAAACATAAATTTTTTATTCCTAGTTAACCTGCAAACTATATTTATTTTTTATATTTATCTGAAGTTTAAAAAGTATATCCTGGAGCATTTTTCTTAATTAAAGCATAATAATAGAGGAGAAAAACTTAAAAAGAGTAACGGACAGGTAGGGCAACTCTTCAAGGGTTCCACGGGTACAGGGCAACTCGTACTCATGTTAAAACTCATTTCGACAGATCTAAATAGGTATGTTTTAGGGTCCCAAATGGGTCAATAGGTTACGAGTTTTTTGCTAGGCTCTAAGAAAAATATTAAAAAATAATTTATTACTTTTATTTGAAGATTTTATTTCCTAGCATTTTTAGTATGGGTATGAACATCTTGTCTCTCTTCTGCATTTCGTTATATTAACTTGAAATAGTCAAAGTATGATGCAAAAGAATATGGAAATAAAGAAGACACCAACCCATGAAGCAACTGTTAATTCTTTATCAAATTATTTTTATGATTATTGGACAAAACTTTTTTTATATGTAAGATTATAAATAGGAATAAATATTATTTACAGTGACATTACCTCTACTTTACTCTTTTCATCAACCTAACAAGTGCTCTTTTATTTGTTACAGCAACAAACATTTGGAGTTTATTTTTTAAAAAATATTTATGTAAAATTAAGGGTGACAATGAGAGAATGTGGATGATGGGGATGTGATTTGAGAGTCACCAAACAAGTTGATATGAGAAATTGATAGAGAAGGTAAGGAGACTAAGAAGTTGTTGTAAATGTCATAAAGAAGCAAAGCCTCCTTATTGATATTAAGAATAATAATAAAAATGGTATTTACTAAATAAATAAATGTATGGGAGAATTACTTTAAAGTCCCGAGTTACGAATTAATTACTCTAAGATCCTAAGAGGTTGTTAATGGTGGTTTTTTCACTTATCAATGATACTACTCGACATATTATTAACTACCTCTTAGGATGTTAGAGTAATTAATTCGCTATCGTGGGATCTAAAATGTAATTCTCCCTAAATATAATGATGTGTTCTATCTTGCTACATACACGGCCAATGTCCTAATCAAGTTCATTACTTGAGAAATGGCAATCTTACCGGCAACCATTTATCTTCAGTTTCAAGCATTTCCTATTCATCAATTCCTTCCTTTCCTCTAACCGCCACTGTTTCTTCCATTGGTGGGACCCCTCTTTCATGTATTCAAATTTATTCTTAGATTTTTTTTTAAAAAACAGGGTGAAAATTCCTTTTTTAATTTATTTTTTTTGGAAGGAAAGATTCAAAATGGAACACTGGTGCTTTCTGTATATGAAATCATGCAGAGTACTGATACTTTGTATCCTTAAAATTGTATAAAATGAACGTGCTAATCGCGACACTTTAGTGCATCAAGTTATGAATATTTCTTAGGAGAGATGTTTACTCTTAATCATTAACAGTACCTCAAACATTATTTTCTCCACTGGAAAAGGTATATATTCTTAACAAAAAATATAAATAAAATTTTTAAACAAAGATTTTTCTGCTATTTTTCCTTTTTAATAAAAGTTGTGTGAAATATTGGGAGATTAGCTCATTAATAATCTTAAAGAAAATAATTTGTTCTCCGCTAGGAGAGTATCCATAATGATAGTTTCAACATTCATTTAATGATCATGGTGGGCCAAGATATCCAGGTTGGCTTATCTCAAGTATAACAACATTTATATTGTTGCACCAAAAAAAATTAGATGAGCTATAAAGCATACTACCACAAAGCATAAATTATACTGCAATATCATAGGTTTACTCATATTTTATTTTATATATCGTGTTCTGATGCATTGATCACAATTCATATTAACAATTTAAATATATGAAGGATATTATCTCATTTTACATAAAAACATTGTTGAACGGGACTTTTAAAACTCTCAAACGTGTTAGAATTCTCAATGAGTCACTCCGAAAAGGACTATTAGAATACTCAATTTAAATATCTATACTTGTGTTGATTCTACTTAATGGGCATGGAGAAAATAAATTTGTTAACCTTCTTTATTAACCTCATCATTAAACTGTTTATATGAATATAAAATTTTACTTTTTATTTATTTTTATGCTACATTTATTCTCTTGTGTTATAATCTATCTTAAATAGGGATAAAGTTAAAAATTGGTTGAATTTTAAGGTAAGGTTAATCAATGAAGTTTAAGAGTTTTTTGTCTTTATAAAGCATGTTAGATAATATAATATTTTTTAAGATTAAATATGTAAGGCATTTTGTGGAAGTTGAAAGGCAAATAATATATTTTTAATCGAAAATTTTAATAGAACTATATCAAAATTACTTATCTCCCATTATTAAAAAATTATTAGTTGATAAAATGTCTTTCATTTTGAAATATACTGCATTAAAAAAACGTTTTATATTTGAATTGGAGGAAGTAAGATTATAAAGTCAAATTTAAATAAGGTAATCTGCATCCACGCCTAATGTAATATGCAAGGTTAAAAATTTTGGATCGGATGTCGAATTGGATGAGAAAGTTATCTTATTTCCTTATAAGTAAATTTGTTTAAATAGAAAATAAAAAATTAAATGATACTTTTATTATCATATTTTTTTTAAAATTAAAGAACCATATCTTTCCAATAAGATTCTATTTTTCAGCTTTTAAAACTTTCAAGTTTTTTTAAGAAAAACCGATTGACCCATCTAACACATCGGTTTCACCGGGTTAAACTGATTAACATCGAGTTGATCGATTAACTCGATTTGAGTTCTATCCAGTTTTTTGCACTTTTCTAATGAATGAAGGCTAAAAAAATGTTGAAAAAAAATTAAAACTATAAAATTGCACTATCCATTACAACATAGATAATTGGTCATGTTGACAAAGCATTATTTCACATTTCAAAAGCTTGGAATTTTAAATATTACAGTGATAGAAGGACTTTATTAGTGAATAATATGTAAACTTTTTTAGTAAATAGACATACTTTGACCCTAATTAACCATCAAATCCAATTCACATGAACTTTTTTTCTTAAAAATAGAAATATTAATATAAAAATTAAATTGTATATAATATTCATTTATCATCTACATACTCACTCATCTGATCTTTTAATGCCTATCTAATTTGCAATACCTCTCGGCTACAGAAAATTCTACGCTCCATTACTTAGTGTATACTGTATAGAATAATCAATTTTTTATATATAACTTTCTTGAAATTCTGTTTTGCTAGACTGTAGATTAAAAAAAATGTAAGTAAAGGCATGCAATTATTTCCCATAATGGCATTATCGAGGATTAATTTCAAACCCCAGGGTAGTTACGGAATTCGACAGATAATCTTGGCGCTCAAACTCCATGAACCCGTTCTCTCCGGTGAATTACTGTACGGTAATGGCGCTTGGACCGTTCGATTCAACTGAAATGTTGATCGGCCATGGACGCCTTTTATCCAGTGCACCAGCACCAGCACCACATAGGCTATTTTGCATGCGAGAGTAAATTACTAAGAGACCCCGCGATGAGATCATCAGAACAAAGAATACTGGGGCAATTACGTAAAAGAGATATACCAACCTTCAAATTTGCACCGAGCTGCAAATAGTGTCTTCTGTTAGTGTGTTGAAGACGGTTTGTTTTTCGTTTTCTCAGAGCTTCCCTCTCACCAAACGCTTCGTCCCCTCCTTTCTTTTTCCCTCCTAACCATGCTCACTATAAAATCTCCCTCCCCCTCCTCTCTCTCCCATATTCGTTTCTCTCTCTAAACAACACAGGACCGGCTTCACTCGCTCTTCTTCCCTGTCAAGGTAATGGTTCTTTCGTTATCTTTTTCGCCGTCGCCGTTGATTCGCTCATTTAAATACTTGCTTAATTTTTCTCGAATCGATTTTCTTGTAGCATTTCGTATATGATATTTCTTGAATTTCGGGAATGATAATTAGCTTGGATCTTTGAAATTGCTGGTGCGTTTGATTCGAACGAGTCCTTGTAAACTAGTATACGCTAGAGTTATTCAATATTTGATCGATTTGTTTATTTTTGCGGTCCTCAAATTTTCTTGTTTTTTTCTCTGGTTGAATCTTGCATAGCGAAAATGCATAATAAGGACGGTTGCTCTTCATCAAATGGCGGAGTCGGCACCAACGTTGCTGCTTATAGTCAAATGCAGTCGAATGGCGCCATTTATGGTGCCATCTACTCCACTCTCTTTTCCGACAAGCCATCCCTGTCGGCTACAGACAATGGCGATCTCTCGCTTCACTCGTATGAAGGAAATTCTTACTTGAAGTACAATGACTCTCCGATTCAGACTCACATGTATGACTCCGGCGCCATACAGAACCATCAAGATATGGTGAACCGCCATAGCATGTGCCTAAATCGCCTCGCTGAAACCGCAAAGGAGGTCGAGGCTCTGCGACAGGAGAACAGCCAGCTTCGGGCTGTGAACAGGGAGCTGAACGACCAATTGAGTCTCCTCATTCAGGTTTCGGTCCACAACCAATTGGATGGCTCCTCGGGTCATACAGAAGCGTTTGACGTCATGAATGGGTTTCGTGGCTTACATATTGAGGACAATTTCGGGGATGGGAAAGAGAACTGTGAGAATTGGAACAAGGATCAAGAGGTTTTGAACGAGAGCCCAACAAGCGTCATTGAGAATACTGTCGAAGCGGAAAGGTTCTCGCTGCCCAAGAGTATATCTGTGAGGTCAAATGGGTACTTGAAGGTTGCTCAGGCTGCGGCCGCTGGTGCCAGCAATGGAAGTCGCCCCAAGAGCGCTGCACGGCCACGCACATCTTTGACTCCAACTGATGTCGTTGTAAGAAACCCCATATTTGACTTTACTGTTTGTTTTATATTATTATTATTATTATTTTCTCTTTCCTGTGATCATTGCTTTATCGTTATTTACCGAACAGATTTGCTTGCTTTGGTGTATAGTTTTTTCTTGTTACCCATTTTTCTTTAAAATGAAGAAAGCATTGCTTGCTTGTCTACGTCATTAGTCATAACATGGTAGCTGCAACGACAGAGTAGTTGGGTTGTTGCCTCATCCAAATATTTTTTTGGGTTGAATCTTTTCTTCTTCACATGTACGTGACATTTCGTTTGCTTGCTTGCTTGTTAAGCTCCAATTTTTTCGGATTGCAAATTAACCCTTTGGTTTAATTATTTAGTGGCCTAACAAAAGTAACTTAATTGTGAAAAATATTGTGTGAACCTTTTGAGATGGGTGGTTGCATACTTAAGAGGACCTAAGATACATGATTGTCTCTGGCCAAACTTGCGACCGCGTTATTTGTAAAGTGTATGATCTGATCGAAAATGCAGGAACAGAAGAAGTCAAGGTTTGTTCATCGAGTCTTTAAAAACAATTTGTCCAATGAAGACAACAATACATATAGTTGAAGACCCAAAATATAACAGGGGGCCTAACAAAGAGGACTCAAAACATAAGCATAGCAACGTTTATAGTCTAACGCAAAAAGGTCAATTGGATATAAATTGAGTTTGCTATCAATAAGGAGGAGGTTCAGCTCCCTGTTATTTCCTTATTTGTTGAAATGTAATCTTTGGCCATTGGTGTTTAAATTTTGAATGTCTTACAATGATACAGCAAAAGGTGTATGTGCGTGGAGGGAAGAAGGAGGAGGAGGAGCCTCTGGAGATGGTGGTGTATAACCAAGGCATGTTCAAGACGGAGCTGTGCAACAAATGGCAGGAGACAGGGACATGCCCCTACAAGGATCAGTGCCAATTCGCTCACGGCATTGGTGAACTGCGCCCAGTCATACGCCATCCACGCTACAAAACGGAGGTCTGCAGGATGGTCCTTGCTGGCGTTGCATGCCCATATGGCCATAGATGCCATTTCCGGCATGCACTCACTGAACAAGAGAAAGCCATAGCACAGCCTAAGCCCAGGCCAATGAACCTGCACAGATAAAATAACGCCAGTTCAATTGCTGATAACTATGGTGAGAAAGTGTTATATGACTGAAAAAACGGAATGGTACATAATGGTATTCTTGATTGTGTAATTACATAATACATGGACAGAAATCATAAGATAAGAATAATTAGTTCCATTTATACTTTCATTGATAGGAGGAAGAAAAGTATAGGAGGCTTTCTGAAACTTGAGCAGGATTTTTGGAGAGGATATGGTCGTTCATTGTATCTCTGTCTTTCTTTTTTATTCCTCAAAGTATCATGTTTGAATTCGACGCACTCCAAGGGAAAACTATTTGGCTGGGAAAAAAGTTGTGCTAATTCATTGTAATGGTGTTGGTTGATACCTTTCAAAGGGAGAAATTTATAATTGATGTCGGTTATCTTTTCATCGGCCTTCATCCAATCTTTCATACTTGTTTGATGTTATTACAAACTCTGGCATTTAGTTTTATGAATAAATCCTTTTCTTTTTGGCCTTTTAGTATGGCCTTTCATGAAGTGTTCTGCACGTTCCTTTCTTTCATTTCTTATTCATTCTGAATTTATTTTGCCCGTATACGGTATTTTAGCTGAAGAACTAATAATGGATACAACGTAAGCAGTTGTTGTTGTTGTTGGTTATTGCAAGGGACCTGTACCCTGGATTGAGTGGTGAATTTATGAATTTAGGATACAATATAACTATGAATCTATGTTTGATATGGGACGACGAAGGTGCAAGCGTAGAGATTTAGCCACAAAAAAGAAAAATTGATGAGCCCAATATATGTTGGTAAATGACCAATTCTGTAATCCAACTATAGAATTGATCATAGAAATGTGAGTATTCAACAAGTCTTCTTCACGCTTTACTTCTTTAGCACTTTCAAAAAACAACAGGAGCATTTTATTTTTGCAACATTTAAGCTACTTAGCTATAGTAATAATAAGATAATAGAGTTCTTTAATATCCATCCACAAGTTGTTGATTGAAGTTGTAAATAGTCTCACTATGTAAAGAAGAGAATACAAATTTAAATAATTGAAAACGAATTTATTGAGAGTTCAATGGTCCACATTTTCGGTATACCTATTGGGATATCTGAGTGAATAGATGTAGGAAACTATACGGTACGGAAGAGGCAAATGAGCACCTCATTGCTATCCTACATTCTTTCGTGCATGTATGGACCAGGATCTAAAAGATAAGAGTAATCTGTATAATAGAACTAGGGGACAGATGCGGAACAACACGCCACACAGGAGGGACTTCCATGTTTTAGAAACTGATGCATATATTCTTAGATCGGGGAATTGTGGATGTGGAAGAGTAATTCGGGAGGAGTGATGGTAGCTGTGTATATGGTTACAACTGCAAACTCACTTCTGTAACCATAACAATTACAAAGATAATAGGCATAATCCACGGTCTCTACTTATCTTGGAGTAGAGGAATACGCAGTTTAAAGATCAAGTCTGATTAGGTGGAGGTAGTTAACTTGATGTTGAGAAGATGCACAATGCATCATCCTTATAGTGACATTGTCAATGAAGCTAGGTTTCTAGTTAACAGAAATTGGTAAGTGTTGGTTGATCATGTTACATGGGAGGTTAACGTCGTTGCTGATATCCTAGCCAAGCTTACTCATGATCCATGTGGTAATTACTATGTTTTTTTGTGAACCGCCACCTCAGGTTCATGAGGTGGTTGGGGATAAAACTCACGGGACATAATCCCTTCCAGTTATATGTTATCCAGTATTTATTAAAAAAAGTTAAAAAAAGAACACTTCAATTTTCATATTTGGCATAGAAAAAATATTATAAAAATAAATGAGATGATATTATTTTAAATTTTTATGTATTGTCAATTTGTCCTAACCTGGGAACAATTTCAACGAAATGAATTCAAACAGTTGGCGTTGAGGTTGCGTTTGAGTGCAAAGAACAGTGGATTGCCTTGGATACCCCTTTTGTCGTTTTGGCTGCTTCTTAGTTTGACCGGTAACAAGAGGGTTGTTTTTGGAAACTGAAAAAGGAACCCTAGGGCAGGGCGTTCCCTTATAATAGATGAGAGGTTGCCGCTGAGTGCCGAAAGTGGATCAGCAGAACAGAGAGAATGGAAAGAGAGAAAGCTGGAGGGAATTGTGGGAATGGGAGCATCGGGAAAACGCAGAGATCTATGGATGGAATGGAAGCCCTCCTTCCTTCTTAGGGTTTCCGTCCGTTTTTCCGATTCCACCCATTCCTATCATTCCCTCTCGCCCCTCTCTTTCCTCTTCTTCCCTTCACTTTCCTCTCGCTCCTATTTTCGCTTCAAAAACAGGTAAACAAACCACTTACTCTCTCTGTTTGTTCGTTGAATCTTTTTTCCCTCTCTCGTAATCATCTCTATGCTTTCTTTCTCATTAGCCACAAAAATCCTCTGAAACGGATCAAATCCATTTGCTGGAGTCTTCTTCACTCCATATGAACGTGTGTGATTGGTAAATTTGACATATGTAATGAAAATAACATAGATCTAAAATTCTATTGACACATTCAAGCAAATAATATTCCTCAACAGGGGGCTTTTCAACATAAATTATTCTTAATAATTATTTTATGACTTGTAATAAAAGATATTATTTACCTGTCATGAGTCGAGTGGCTTTTATTAAGATTATATTAGAATAACGCAGCACGTCACTGATTCATGCTTTTGTGTATTAACGAAGAGAAGTTATGAATCTAACATCCACGAATGCGTCTTAAAACGACTGAAAGTAAATAGTTAAGGATGGGAGAAGGAAATTAACCCATTCATCTCAAGTAAGTGTTTGTTTGGAAAGTCCTGGAGAACGATCAAAAGATTGCGTGAGAGGAATTTTATATTGGTAAACGAATGAATTTTGGAAGCTAAACGGCCTTCCCAAATAAATCCTAACCAGTTAAACAAGTGCCGTTTGACGATGTTGAAGTATTTTTTAAGGAAAGATGAGTGTGAAGGAAAAACAATGAAACAAAATGATGTACATAAACAAAATGGAACGATATAAGAAAAATGTGTTTCGGTAAATTAAGGTAAGTATACGTTATTTTGGGGAGTACTTTAGGCTTAAACAAAAATTTTTTATATTTATTTTGATTTACGGAAAATTATTGAAAGAGCGAATGCACGTAGTTTTATTATTGGGCAAAGTCTAGATAATATTTTATTCCCTCGCTGGCCAAAAGAAGAATAATTAAGTGGCTAAGAATTTGGTGAAAAAGGAGAGTGGGGGATGGTGGGATGAAGATTCCAGGAAATTTCGTGAAGCGATAACTTTATAAAAGGAGTGGTTGTGGAGTCCCTTGTCAGTGTGTCACCTGCAACATCGTAAGGGGGAAGCAACCAGCGGCGGTTGTGTCTTCGTTCCTACTTCGTAGGATCAATCCAATGGCTCACATCTGACCCTTCATTTAACTCTGATGGGTCTACATCATCCACGGTAGCGTGGCCATCACGCTGAAAGACGTGCAATATATATATTGGATTTGACGTGCAATATATATTGAATTTATTTAAAAAATAAAATTATTTTAAAATTTGTAAAAATAATTTTGAAATCAATAAAAATCATTTTAAAATTTATAAAATCATTTATAAATCTATAAAATACTTCAGAAAAAAATTTTTAAATACACATTTTCTGAGCACATTCTGTGCTCCTAGTTTCGATGGGCACGCTGACTTCATGCAAAATCTGGATTCTATATTGGATTTATTTGGTGGGTGGTTATAAAAGTTAATCTTATATTTAACAGTATTTTTTTTATAAAACGAAATAATTTTTAACATATATTTATCTTGATTTGTGTAAAAATACCTTTATGCTGTATTTCTAAACAAAGCACATTAACTTTGGAGGTCCCAAGTTCGGCCTATTTCAATCCTTACATTTTCAATAAATTATAAGTTTTAATGTATGAAAAATTTAAAGTAAAGAGACAGATTTGCCATTTAAAAAAATGATAAATTAAAAATGTTAAATTTAAAGAGTTCTAGGTCAGATATGAATTTAAAGTATAGAGATGGATTTGCCATTTAAAAATGATATCTCATAATGATGATCCCTTGTACCCTTAAACATTAATTGAGCATGTGTTTGTGCAAGTGTTAGTGTGCCTTATTAACACTCTTTAAACGTACGTTTAACAATACTTTTTATAAAATAAGATAATTTTATTTACATATTTATTTTATGAACCGTAAAAACATTTTTCCGTTACTTTTTAAAACGTACTCATTGACTTAAAAAACGGGTGGGTAAAATGACTAGTGGGCTTTTTTAATATGAGATAGTTGGGTAAGATGTGTCTATTAGTTAAATATAGATGACATTAGATGGAGTCATTCTACACCACCGCCGCTGGTTTATTCCGTAACTCCTTACTCCATTGAATCAAGAGACATTCAGCCCGTAGGAGAAAGTTGTGGAAAATGTTTTTCTATTTTGATTTATAAAAAAATATTGTTGAATGCGTGTTAATGATTTCAATACTCTACCAAGCAGGCACGAATGGAAAATCATCAGAAAATGTAAACTTAAAAAAAAGTGTTGAAAGGTGGGTGGGTGGCGTCATTTTGGAGGAAATTTGTGGGATACTTGGTAGGGTGGAATTGGGAATGTAATTCATTGGGAGGTGGAATTAGAAATGGAATTTAAAATGGGTAAAAATGATTTCTATAGTGCAACTCATGGAATTGTATTCAATTTAATGTAATTGATTTTTTAGCCCCCCAATTTGTTATATATTTATATCTATTTTCATATCCATTTCCATTCTCATCTCCATCAAAATCAATTCCAGCATACCAAACAAGTAATGCTGTTTAGAAACACTTAATTTTCATCTAAAAGTACATTCAACAATATTTTTCTGTAAAACGAAACAATTTCCTTCGTATATTTACTTTAATTTACGTAGAAGTACTTGTCCCACGCTTTCGCAAATCGATCTATTATAATAATAAGTGTCGTTGGGAATGGGGAAGCGATCTGCACTCCACAAGTCCACATATCACTTTTGACCCAAAGAACCAAAACCATGAAGCACGCCCGCCCATTCATTCCACTTTTCCAATCCTTTCAGCACCCAGGCGTGCCATTCCAATTCTTTACTCTTATCTTTTCTTTATTCCTTCTATCTCCCATTGTTTTTATTATTTTTAATTAATTTTAATCATTTATTTTACGTAATTTAAATACTTATTTTTGAAAATCACTGAAGCATACAGTAAAGGAAGGGTTAATACAATCTCTATATACTCTAAATTAACCTTTGTTAAAGGATTAAAACATAAAATTTAAATAAGTAAAATGAAAAATAAGGATAAATTTAAGAACGCTGTCACCCTTTAAAGAAAATTGAAGATTGGGGGAGTGGGAGTGAAAAGGCAATTGTAACCCTGTGTTAGGGTTTAGTGGAGCGGCCATATATATAATGAAGATAGTTGCATTTGAGAGAGGCGAGAGAGGAGGATTGATGGGTGTGGGAGTCCTGGAAAGAAAATAAACGAATGATATGAATCACTTTCTGGAATTTTCTTTCCAATGCCTCCCATGCCCCTCCTTTTCTCCTTCCTCTGTCTTCAACCTTCACACACACACACACACACACACACACACACACACACATCTTCAACGTTTTCTGAGCTTCAGGTGTATCTGCTTCAAAGGGACAAGTCAGAGGTGTGGGAGCTTTGGAAAGAAGCAGATGAATACTTATATGCCTGTGTGCTTGTGTCCACACACGACTGAGTTTTTTGTCTGTTTTTTTCCAATGCCTCCCATACCCTTGATCTTCCCTTTCACATAACCTTCTTGCTATTTCAGATGAGCAACTTCTTCTTCCGGTTGAGGTAGGTATGTTTGTTTCATAATCTGCTATTGGATGATCATCCTCAAAAATTCTGATCAGTCGTGTGATATGATATATTGCCTTCTTTCCAGTAGAATACAAGTCTTTTAATGTTTTGGTGTTGTGAGTTTAGGGATGTATAATACTACTTCTTGATCAACAAGTCCTAATTGATTCCCTCCCCCCCCAACAGACATCAAATAAGCTAAATAAATACTTGTTATATTGATACAAGTCCTAGTATTATTGTTTTATGGGACTTCAATATTTGATTTTCCAGTTCTTGTGAATGGTAAAAAATAGTAATTTATTATTGGGATGATTTCACTATGTTGTGTAAGACTGGTGGCTCAACGAACGACCTTGGAGATGACTTTGTAGTTTGGGTTTGCCGAAAAAGACTTGTCTTTTACAGGAACATCATGACCATGTCACACTCAATGAGGAGAGGAAGAGGGAGACCTTGGAGCAGATATATCTTACTAATTGATTTAATTTGGAAACCAGTTTGGATACCTGTTGTGGATGATCTGCAAAAGCCTGCTACCAATTTTTTGGCCCTTCTTATACTCAAATAGTTACTACTCTACTATGATTTCTCTAATCGTTTGAGATGCCATTCAAGGTTTAGGTAAGTATGGCAAATCATTCTCTGGAAAAAAGGGAGAGGAAGATTTTTGAAGTGGTCAGGGAGGCAGATTTGTTGTTTAATAATCTATCAAAAAATCTATTTACTATAGAGCATGATGGCATTGTGTTACTGATGTATCATCATATAGGTAACATCCTATAGTGGGATGATGGGATAAAACTTGATTATTGTTGCAGTTGTTACTACCTAGGAATACAGTCTGAACGAGAAAGAAGATTAACACAAACATCCATAAAATTGAATTGTCACACAGAGAGGGAGGCTAACTTGGATGAACTTTGAAAAATCACTTTTAGTAGGAATGTATTTTAGGGCTTGTTTGGATGAATGTGATGAAATCTAGGTTTTTTCAAAGTACAAATTTTTTTTAAAAAAGTTATTTTTGTTACAAAATATCAGTTTGAAACCTATGTATTCTTATTCCTATTTTTTCCTCTCCTTTTTTACTTTTTTCCTCTTTTCTATTTTTTTCTTTCTAATTTTTCATTCTTCCTCTTTTTTCTTTCCTGCCTACTTTTTGTCTTAAAATTCGTAAAATCTAATAACTTCTCAAACATAAATCACCTTTCAAAATCTAAATTTTTTTAAAATTTATTTTTTAAATCTATATTTTACCTCGATGAAAGTTATTTAAAAAGGATTTTTAAACCGGCCCTTAAAGATAATTTTTATCCATAAAAATTACGTAGTTCAGCCTTCAATAATTTAATGGACAGAGAGAAATGGATGGATAATTCATGATTTTAAATTAAATTTTAGATGGATTTTCTGATATTTAATGTGACAATGCTTTCCCATGTTTGAGCAAACACCACTCACTAAAAAGAAAGGAAGTGATGGGCAAACTGTGTGGCGACGACGAAGCATTATGGACGTCCCTTATTTATTATCCTTTAATGAATATATATACATTTTCCAGTTTAAAGAGATAAAATATAATAACTTTAAGAAAAATTCACAAAGTTTAAACGATCGGATGCCAAGCCAATGGAATCAGATAACTTTATTGAAATCATTTGGGACGGCTATTACACCCCAGCAATCTATCATTAAATGATTAATATCTATCTGATTATTAATATTTTCTATTTCTTATAGAAAATAACTGTATAACAATGGATTTTTCCATCATATTTTTCACAATATTAAATATATTAAAAAAATATAAATTTAAGAGAAAATATGCATTAA
>JANTPZ010003743.1:0-16141 GCA_025593235.1 Vachellia pachyceras
AAAACTCCTTTTACGTACTTACCTCGGCTTGTATGAAATCATACTCCCGGTGGATTCTCAAACAAGGAAGTGATTATATTGCATTATTAGGCAGTTAACAGTTTCATTCTAATTCCACCGACTCTTAACAATGTTATTTTGATGTCTTTTTCTTGATCACGTGGCTTTAGTTTCTTCTTCTAATCTCTCATCCTTAAGTTCAAGCCACTTGTGTCCTTTTAGAAGGCTTTAGATTGTCCTTTCCAAGGCTTGACTAATCTACTTGATTGTGCATAACTCCATTTTTCGAAAAATGGATGTGACAAGTGTATATTATCAAGTCCGTTTCCTAATATATGTAACAGTCATAGTAACGTCTCAAATAAAGATGTCCCCCACTAAATAAGTTACCAATATATGATATGCTCCTGTTAAAAGGAGTAGATAAAGTTCCATCCAATTTTCATTGAAGACTGAAACTAGGGGAGCCATTCACATTCTAAGACCAACATTGACTAATGATATCCTTGCATTCGAGAAAGAGATTATAATAGGCCTCACATTGATTGTCCTTCGTTTTCCTTTGTGGTTGTTTAGTGGAGAGTGAGATGGGCTATGGAGGTTGCAATAGCTAAGGTGTTGACTGATGAAAAGGTAATGTAGCCAGGAAATCATGCAAATACTTTAAATTTATAATTTATATTTGTAAACATTTTCTACAATCAATCATATAAACACGTATAGTGAGGCGTATATTTATTGTTCAACCATTTTATGTCTAAATTAACTATTTCATATTCAAGCTCAACCGATAAAAACATCAAATGCAAAATTATATCTAAAAATAAAAAATTGTTACAAAAATAATGAGAGGTGTGGATGTTCTTATACCACATAGGATTCCACTTTTGTGGCATGGATGGTGTAGATGTTCATATGGCTCATAGGATTCTATATTGTGGCATTATATCCCTTAAACTCCCATTTAAAGGGTTTTAAGTATATGTCCCCTGTAACCCTCAATTGCATCATTAAGTTGCTTAATATCATTGTGTAATATGTATCAATGCCTTAAACCCTATAACTAGGGACAATGTTTTAAGCCAAATTGCACATCTAAGTGAAGAAAGTATTGCTTCATCTTTCCCTCTAATTCTCTCTTTATCTCTTCATCTTTTATATTTCCTTTAGTTTATAATAAAAATAAAGTTAAGGATATTCTAAAAGAATATTCTTAACGGAGTTAACGATTTGAATTTACGTATATATTTTTAAAATAGAGAGGAGATTTTCAGCTTTCACACATCATAACGAAAGAAGGAGGACCTCCCATTTATATCATATCATACGCTTTAGTGTGCAAATATGAAAGGGGAATATCCAAACAGCACTTTGACTTGAGCTAGAAAGGCTACAGAAATTAAACACAAACAGCACTTTGACTTGAGGCTTGAAACTCCACTCCTATAAGAGAGTGAAGCCATAGTAGGCACTTAAACCCAAGCTTTATTCATTACTTAATCCATAATACTTCAAGTCATGAGGTGAATTCGTTGATGCCTTAGTTATGAGGTTCAGCCTTTGGTTGTGCATCTACAGCTTCACCAGCGTGAGAGCAGCACCTTCTGCAGCCTCCTCCATATCGTCCACCACAGCATCCATAGCGGCAATATCCTCCCCCGTGGCCACCACCACCATAGCCACCATGGCCTGGGTATCCACCAACATACCCACCGTGACCTGGATAGCCTCCGCCACGGCCACCATGACCTGGGTAACCACCGCCATGTCCACCATGGCCCGGGTAACCTCCATTATCATATTTCGCATCATCCACCTCTCCATGTTTCATTGTCTCTACTTCAGCTGCAAATACATTAAATTAAGAAACGCTATGATGCTTAGAAAATGGAAATACATAGTAGATTTTTCTCAGACAAAAATATTTGGTAAAGCAACCGTTTTTGAAGACCACGATATTAAATCTAGTAAAAAAAGGTAAAAATTTCTAACAAAGTTATACTTTTCTAAGTATGGGCAAATGTAAGGATTTCATAGCAAATAGTTCCATCATAACATAAAATGTCATATAAAATAATTATACCATTTTGAACACTTTGATCCCTGCTGTACAAACTTCTGGTTCAAAACTTTATCACAATATAATGATATTGGTTTCTATATGAGAGATATATTTTCTGTATAGGTTTAATATTTTTCAAGCACTGCACAGAAGAAGGATTGATATCTCCAAAGCTTTGGTGCACAAAAATATATTTTTAACTGAACGTTAAAGTGATAAAAACAAACTAAAATATAAAATTTACCCAGTTGAAATTTATTTGCTACTTAGATATTCACAGCAAAGGGATTCAACTCACCATGATTAGAGGAAGACTCGGGTAAATCTCTTGCTATCACCACCGAGGAGATAAAGAGTGAAAGTGCAAAGATAGAAAGAAGAATAAAGGCCAACTTGGAAGCCATTTGATGAGTTTCTTGATACGAAAGGATGTAGAATGATTTCTGTAAATAGGGTTATACATGTATCCATTATATATAGAGTCCCTATAGACTAAAATTAAAGAAGGGCCTACAGGTAGTTGGCAGCTGTAAAGTAGCTATTCCATTAATTGTTAACCTTATCTAAGTTGCATCCTACAACTCCTTTTCAATTTTGGCCTTTTGGGTGACATGAAAGGATTAGAGGCATTGTTCAAATAGAATTAATGTTTATATCAAATGAGTTTATTGACTAGCTATTATTTTGTTTGAACGAAATGGATTTAATATATACTCCCTTTGTTCTTCTTTATAAATAACATTTGACTCTATAAAAATTGATGAAAATGTTGGTTAAAATTTATTAAAAATATCAAATATGTAAAAACTTTATTTTTTTTAAATACACTTATGAATTGGGAGTGAACACGAGAGATAATAAGAAAAGTATAAAAAATGTAGAAGAGAGATAATGTGTGGTGGGGAGATGGTGTATAAGAATGCAATAGATGCGGTAGCTATCTTAAAAAAGAGTATTAAAGATCATTCAATTTTGTGGTTAGAAAAAATAACGCTGAAAATACAATGCCATTTGAATGCTTAGATTTAAATTAATTGGTAGATCATATAAAAAATGGCTTCATTGGTAAATGATAATAATATATGAGTTTTTCAAATTTTATAATGCAAGATTAAGAAATATTCATGATATTTTTATAATACAAAGTGACGCCATGTATTTTAAGCAAAATGCCATGTTCAGGGGTGAGCAAATAACTTGTGAACCGATTAGCGACCTGTTATGAAAAACCCGTCTCAACCAGCCCAATTTTAACTTGTGACGAATGGGCCTACAATGGACGGGTGTTGATTACATGGGGTGGGGCATGGGTTCACCCACAGGGTGCCATGCTCACCCATTTACACTGTTAAAAAAACTACAACTTCAACCAACAAACAAAAGTCCCTCCCTGGTCTAGTGGTTCTTCACTCCTTCCTAACCTGCCTGTGCTGTGCTCTATGCATACCGTAACATCCTAAATTTTATGTAGGAGTTAGTTTATGATTTAGGGTTGTGGTATATTTTGAAAATGGTTTTTCCTTGTTTTAAAGGGACTTTTACCGCGGTGAACCAGTGTCGTAAAGGGGGAATATCTTAGGTCACCTTTGCCATGGCCAATTATTGCTTTCGCAGCAGTGATCTTTTGTCAATCAGTGAGGTTGGTCTTAGGTTCCCTTAATCCCAACCAACTTTTTGTTTTGTTGAAACGAACTAACATCTATTATCAAGGTTTTCTTATCGGGTTCCATTCACTGCGACCAACTTTCAAGTTTCACCGCAGCCAATTTTCATTTTCAACCTATTTCCTTGGCCAACACTTGCTTTCGCTGCGGTGAACTCCTTTCTACCAGTGATAATTAGTGATCACATGTTGATCACATGGGGGTATCACACAATACCCCACCTCTACCTCCTGCTTCATCTTTCTTTTTCTTCCTTCTTCCCTTCCGTCGTCCCAGTCGTGTTGCCAAAAAGCTTGGCTAGGGCTTGATCATGGGATCATTTAGGTAAGCAAAATCCCTCCTTCTCACCTCACCTCCTTCATGAAAGTTTCAACCTGCTGTATTGGGGATATTTTTGGGTTAAGGTTTTGTGATGTTTTGAGTTTTGTCATTGTAAGACCCAAAAGTGTACAGGAATATTTATAGAGAATTTTCATCAGTTTAGATTTTTATTTGAGTATATAAGTATTTTACAATGACTTTTTAAATATAAACTTAAATACTATTGTTTTTAGACCTTGTGGTCAAACCAAAATGTAGTGGAGCTTTTTACGTGGGACTTAGCAATGTTGTAGGAGTTGTTACAAATTTTTGGAATGGAACAATTGATGATTTAATAATTGGTGAGGTTGGGAATTTTTGGAAAATCTTGAGTATAGAAAAATTGTGCTTTAGATAGATTTGGGGATTGACTATTATTATCTTATACGCATGCGTCCATATAGTTGTGAGATTATTTGGTTGTCTTTGTATTGATGTGCTATTATGGTTGTGTAGATCGATTTGTGTTTTGAGGTTTTGATCATTTAGCTCAAACTATTGTGGTTGTACAACTTGCTTGACGAGAGGTAACCACATTTAATCTATCTCATATGCTTGCATGGGTTGTAAGATGTTAGCGAAACCTCTTTTGAACTGTGAGTATTCTAATATTTGAAAATTCATAAGTTTTAATTTATTTGAGAAAATTGATACATAATCACCTTGAGGTATAAATTTTCCTATGTCATGAAATAATGGCGAAGCGGATAAGACTTTATATTATGAAAAACTAATTGCTTGGCTAACCATATCTGGGAATATGCGTTATAATTGAGAATGTGATAGCAATGAGCATGTGAATTTATGTGCTATTGATTTGGTTGTTATCATGTTATTGGGGGATGGGTTGTAATGGAGATGAGAAGATGATGTCGTTGGTAAATTATAAAGTCCATGGCAACAGTCTCCGCTAGTAATCATAGTGGTTGACATTTTATTGGACCTTCCAAGTCTTAGGCCTAGTTATGGGCGGCATAGGGAATGGTCAACTCTCATGAGCCTTTGACCTAGTTGTGGACAACTATAGAGATGTTTGACACCTTCCAGTCTTGGAACCAGTTGTGGTTGGCTTGGAAGGGGTCTTGTTAACCACATAATGATAGTTGACTTTGGCCAAGTCTTCCATCATCATGGGTTAGAGTATATGTCAGAAGAGGTAATGAGGATTTTGGTACAGGGAATTATATATAATATGTGATATCCCCTTATTGATAGATATTAGGATTCTAGTTGAATTAAGTGAAACGTTATTAATCTACCAACTCTTCTATCTAAGTATAACATGAAGTGTACATAGTGTGTGTTATCCAGTGATTGATAGGCGTTGGGGTGCTGTTGATTTCATAAGGAAGTGTATGCATATGAAAACCCTTCTCTTTAATGCATATCATTATATTGGGTGTTAAATAATTAACTAAGTACTCCTTTGGCTTATAAATGTGAACCTTACATTTTCAAGTGAAATTGTTAATGCTTCACCTCTTATAACCCTGCCTGTATATTTGGTGAATTATTTGTTGGTTACTGAGACTTTATGTCTTATCCTGTGGTTTAACATTTTCTTTCAGCAGAAGGTTGCAGTACAAATAGACGGGAAGGAAAAGAATCACATGCATAATGTAGAATCTTTCTTGTAGGGCCTCCTTTTTGAGACATTATGAGTGTTTGGAAGTTTTGTGGAGAATAGATTTTATGGATTTTGAGGAAAAACCTAGTTTTGAAAGGTGATTATATTTAGGAAGTTATGGTGTGAATATCTTTTACATATTCCAAGGCAAAAAGTATGAAAAATGGAAGTGAAAGAAAGAAAAATAGGAAAGAGAAAATTTATTAGGAGAGATAGTGTCATTTGATAAGAAAATATCTTTTTTTAAAATGTAAATTTCAATTGAGAATTGTCTCTGAAATAGCTTTTCTGAAAAATGTGGATACGTGGACAAAAATCTAGGTTTTGTAACGTGGTGCCAAACAAGCTCTAACTGATTTTCGACATATTTCTAATCGTACTTGAGTCGAAGATTAATATATTAGGTATTGCCATTTCTAGGAGTATTTCATTGTTTTGGGATTTCCTTCTTAACTAACTATTAATTCAAATAATCAATTTATTGGCAATTTTTTCAAATAAACAAACTATGATTTTTTTCAAATAAACAAACTGTGACAGTTAACATTATTTTAATTTTTCAACTTGAGATCTCTGACGATATTTTGGCCTGTACCCGTTTTGGGATTTCCATTCTATTATGATGTTTTTGTAGTTTTGATAATGTCAAATATAAAATTGCAAAATTTTTTTATAATCCACCTTATTTTGTCAAATATAATGGAGCAAAAAGTTTTTACAATGATTATTGATTTACTACTATATTTGCGTTCTTTTACTTGGAGGATGATGTGGTTAAATGACTCATTTTCAAAGTTAAAATGTTTTAAATAGATGTTTTATCATTATATATTGATTAACCATTAATCTTAGCTTCATTTGGATGCTCAGAATTGGTTCTGAAAGTTAATGCTCGAGTACAAACTCAAACACTCGAGCATAATGAGTTTTCGAGTTTTCTGTTGAGTTTTTGGAGTCAACATCAAACATTGGGCTATAATACTCGAGCATTGACCTATGGGGACTCAATACTCAAGTACTGGACCATAATACTTGAGTATTGACCTCTTGGAAGCCGATGCTCAAGCACTGGATCTCTAATATTTGAGCGTCGAGCTCCTCTGTTATCTATCAGCTCGACATATGTTTGATATTTTGATCACATCTCCCAAAATACAAGTCCGATTGATGTGAAACTAATTTCATATGCAACTAGACTCAAAGTTTGTTTCATAGATGATTTCAAATGAATGAGATATAAATTTCTAAACTTGGTGATTAAAACTGAATGCTTTATTTCTGACCTTTGATTATTGTATCTATCATAACTTCCTTTATGTAATAGTTTTGGGACTGATTTATGTTTCATTTGAAAGTATACTTGCAGGGCTTTCCATTGATATATTATACGCAAAGTTTGGATCATTGAGAGAGTTATGGCCGTTGCAAGTGGAACTATAAGCTGAGATCGGGACCATGGCCTTAATGCTTTAACACTGAGACTCAATGCTCGAGCATCAAGCTCTAGAAAACAAGTTTTCAACACAATACTTGCAAGTATGCTCAAACAGTAGTTAAAGTATTGCCAATGCTCGAGTACTGGCACCTAGTGCTCGAGTATTGAGTTCAAAAGTCAATTTTTCAAGCAATGCTTTCACTTAGTGCTCCAGCATATGGTTCAAGCACAACCAACACTCAAGCACTGATACCTAATGCTCAAGCATCATGCTTCTGGGATTAAATGCTTTCACCAAATACTCAAACATAATAGAAAGTATTTCCAATGCTCGAGCACTATCACATAATGCTCGAGCATCAAGCTCCAAACTAAGTTTATTTTTTATGCTTTTTGAAAATGCTCCAGCAATAGGTGCTAGCACTCCTAATACACGAGCACTAAGGTTCAATACTCGAGTATTAAGAATTTCAAACACTATTTCTTCAATTATTTTATTGAATGCTCGAGCAACAACAAAAGCATTATCAGTACTTGGGCACTAATGTCTTTAGGCATGTTATTTCTTCAATAATTTCACAAAATGCTTAAGCAATGTCAAAAGCATTAGCAGTCTCAAGCACTACGTTCCAATGCTCAAGCATTGAACTGGTTTACTAGAAAAATGCTTTCCTATGCTCGAGCACCAACACACAACATTGATATTACTGAAAGCACTATGTTTTAATGCTTGAGCATTGAGATCATTTTTCTTATACTTTCATCTGTGCTCCAGCATCGAGTTAAAGCATTGAAATTTTCTTTGAAATTTACATGCGATACTCAAGCACTACTTTATCTTATAACTACAAGTCTGAAAATTACAACTACTTTCTTACTAAATCTTTCCTTATTTACATAACAACTTTTTGAATATCAAATGTTCTCATAAATGCTTCATGCTTAGAGAGGGTCAAACTAGGATAAATTAGTGTGTCTTTATCTTTCATTCATATTCTCTAATTTCTAATTACTTCATTCTTACTCAATCCAATTTTATACTTTGTTTTGATGAACTTATGATTTGGATGTTTTGGTCAATTAAGTTTTGAACGAAAATTTTTGTAACACCCAATTCACCCCATATTGAGTGACAACCATCCTAATAGTTTTCAGATTTTTTCTACAAAATAGAGCTTGTATGGGTAACCCATAACGACCCACTCATTTTGACTTGTACCCATTTTACAGGTCAAAATGAGTTTGACCAAAGGTATTGGCTTCCCCTACTTGTAGAAAATAAATGGACAAGTGACAGGTTATCCCACAGGGAAGCCATGTCCACCCATTGCTTATCCTATCCATGTTCATGTTTTGCAAATGAAAGGAAGATAATTATGTTTAAAGAAATTTCTTGAATCAGCTACTTAACATAAAGAAAATTGATATTATTTGATAGTACCAAAATCTATATGGTTTTTGATGCAATCCAACATGATGCATTGAATAAAAATGAGCTTTTGCAAATTCCAAGTGGATCAATCACAAAAGCAAGAGCTAAGAGAATTAAAGAAGCATTGAATGGGCTTGTGCACAAGGTTTCAACAAAGCAAATAACATTTGGATCAACAAATTAGAATGAAGACTCCAAGGATGACATTAATTTGATTTGGGCTAAAAATGAACCTACAAATCATATTTTAGGCTTGGATGCTTCAAATTAAAGGGCTTAGACTTTAGGGTTTCATTATATTCAGTTTTGCTAGGAATACTTAATTATAATTAAATGATGATCTTGTAATTTTTGGGAAACGAAAGGAGAGATTTCTTTTTCACTTTTTGGTACTTGAAAGTGTTGATGAGTTAGGTCTAAAGTTAAGTTACATGCCTTTAAACTAAAAGTGCATTTATATTACTAATTAGATATAACCCATTGTTAAATTTCTCACATAGGAAATGTGGATTTTAGCCCATAACTATTGGAAATTGTGCCCTAATGGCCAATCATTGTACCTCACATATTATTTATTTTAATGTATTCTCTCCATTTAATCATCATAAGTTTCACATGTTTATTATGATAATTACATTCACAGATGAATTATGAGTATTGTCTTAAATGTCCCTGGTTGGTTGTTTATGTTGGAGCATAGATAAAATAAGACTAGTATGACTTTGATGAGGTATGGAGATACAAGTTAAAGTCATAGGCACTTGTAAGAGTACAAGGTGCTAGACCACCTGCTATGAGAAAGCTGTATGGATTAAGCAATTAACTTATCCTATATGTAACACATCACAATGCCCTTTAACCTGAGATCATCATGGATTCCTACATGAGAGTCGCTAAGTTTTGACTTATTCAAAAGTCACCATTGACCTAATGATGATAAATGCTATAATCGGGCTTAGGGGTCTTTCATACAGAGGAATGTGAGTGGTCAAGATGGGATTAGTCCCTCACATTAGTTGGGAGATATTACTGGGCCCCTCGATGAGTGAGTCTAAGAAATGTATGGCCATACTGTAATGAAAAGGAGTTTTCATTTCCTTAATCAGACTAGTCAGGGATCTAGAAAGTCGTGGTCAGGAAAAATAATGATGCCATCATCCAAGCCCCATCCTTGACCGAGATATTGTGTGATAAAAGGGACGTGATGTGATTGCGTGAAAGGTTGCGTCGTGTTAACAATCCCCATATGATTTGGGTAGTCGTGATGTCGTGCTAGAGACCACTTGTGACTTGTGAGCTAATGTTGAATTTAGCCCACTGCCAACTTCATTTGTGCCTACAATGTTGCACACAAGAACATCCCAACATGAGCTTTAAAATCTAGGGTTTATTCGAATTATATATATACAAATTCGAAATGATAGTAATATTATATGTTAATATTTAATTTATTTGATAGATTAAATAGCTAACATTAATATTCATATTTAATTTATAAAGATAAATTAAATTCATTGGCTCACTATTTGGATTAATTATATGGATATATGATTTGATCAAATCAGATTAATCCAAATCAGAATTTCAAATTACAAGGTTAATAAAATTCGAATTTCAAGATTAATAAAGATTAATCTTAAATATCTTTTGAGATCTGCATGCGAATTTCAAAGATTAATTAAAGATTAATCGTAGATTGTAGAAACTCTCCATGAGGTCTATAAATATTAGGAATCATGAGCAAAAGCGATATGAGAAATCCGAATCCGACCTTGAGCCACCAGAAACCTAGAGATAGAGTAAGACGTGAAAGGCGCTAGCACACTGCGATCGTTGAAAACTGTTTGCGTGGATGCTGGTAGAGGGAGATGATCAAAGAAACGTCGGCTCCTCATGATCGGAATCAAGAATGGAAAAGGTCTTGAAACCTGGAGAGATCCAAAAGCAAGAGACACTTTGAATTCAAAACGCAAAAGGTCTAGCTCTATCTCTTTGATCTAAATGCCTTTGATATATTCATAAGGGGATTAGAAAATTTTAAATTTCATTGCATGTATGTTCTAATCCCAACAATAACCTTATTAATCAAATCTTTACCAATTAGACAAACCCATGCATAAAATCTTTTTCAATTAAACCAACCTTATTATCAAAAGTAGAAGAGAGAATGTTGTCAAAAAGATTTGAAAAAATCAATGCTCGCTTGAAGGAGAAAAATTAGCTCCCCTCCCCTTTAGAGTCTCTCAACCAAATAAGGGGACGGAAGCATCCAATCCCCTTCATCTAAGAACACCCCGATCCTTATTTTTAGTGGTAATAATGTAACATCCTATTTTTGAACTCCAAGAAATAATTGTGATTTATGAAATATTTAAAGGATACACAAGTGTTGTTTGGGATTTGCGTATGGAGATAAAATCTCTAAGTCAAAAAAATGATATGTAGCAGATTAATAGTTAAGTATACAAGTTAGATGGATGAGGTGTTACAAATCAACTTTATGTGTTAGCTTCATAGGACATAGAATTTTTGTAAAAAGCCTTTATGATAATTAAGTTTTGAGATTTTTATACTAAAACCAAACATCTTATAAAGTTTGAATTTTTTTGAAAAGATTTGAAAAAGGACTTAGCCATTGAATTGAAATTAAATAGAAAGTATTTTACTAAATAAATTAAATAAATTTTGGTTAACGTATATTTATAAAAGAATGTATTGTGTTTCTTATAAAATATCTTAATAAATTTTCACAACAATAAAAAATTTTCATCTGTCGAAAGCAAAAGAAAAATCTTTCCGCAGTTATTTTTAATATAAATTTAAATAGATATACGTTAATAAAAAAAAGGAAAAAAAAAAAGATAATCACGTTATAGTCAATTCCTAAATTGAAGTCCATCCAGACAATCAATCTTGTAAGAGTACCAAATGGCAGAACCAAAAGAAATGGGCATTTAAAAGCAGAACCAAAATAAATGGGCTTCAGATAAGATTTCTGAATCTGTCCTTCGTTGGTTTCCAAATGGCAGAGCCAAGAGAAATGGGCATTTTTTTTTGGCATTTGATGAGCTAATAAATGTGAAGATATGTCTGACTGAATTAAATGTGTGCATTTAACAACTTGTTTCGTGGACAAACTTGTCAAGCCCAAAGATTACAACGCAGATGTCTAAATTATGATTTGAGATTGCTCAAGGTGATGTTTCTAAGCACTTTCCTAAATATGGTATGAACTGAGATGTTCTACGGAATTTTGGAATGTGTCTGCGTCAGGATTCAAAATGTTGTCAAACTTACTTTAAACTCGTGATAATGGCGTAAACATGTGGTCAAATAATCAAAATACAAATGACCACCATAATTTATTTTAAATATGTTCAAAATGCAAATAATTGGAACAGAATTAAAAAATGAATTAATATTTAATATACGTGTATTATTGAATATATGTATGAAAAATGAGTTAATTCTTATATATTTATATTTAAAATAAAATACTAAATGAAATATTCAATAAATAGCACAGTAAAATAATATTTATAATTAAACGTCTTAGTTGTATATATTAAATTCTATTCATTTTAAAGAAAAAACTGTTAAAAAATCTTATATCAAATACGTTTAGATCTAGTAGTATAAGAAATAATTTTTTTTTGGCACTGAGTTTAAGACTTGATTTCCACCTGTATAAACTATAAAAAAAAACCTATTGCATATATTTCTAATTAGCTGTTGGTTCTTGGTATTTTACCCTTTAGATTCGCACCAATTTTACTAGCTAGATTTAGTTTTTGTTTTGTCAACATAGTTTGCAAAATAACCAATTCTATGAAACAAGACTAGAAGACTAGATTAATTGTCGGTTTTGAACCCATTCAGGATTAGGTGTTTAGACAAGAAGGTTTGGTTTAGTGTGGTATCAATTATTTTTTTAGTTATTTATTTTTTTAATTTTTATGCTAATAACGATATTTAGTATTGTTTAATGTTAGAGATAATCGATTTTAATGTTTTGGTGTATTTTATATGATTTTAGATTTTTCTATATTAATTTTATATTATTATGTTAAAATTTTTCCTCCTGTAAAAGAAAAAAAGCGAAAGAGTTATATTGAGGTCCTTGGGCAGGTCCAAACAATCCATCAGACCTAGTCCAATCCATCAGGCCCTCAAGCTGGTGCTGGATTGTAAAAGGATCAGATGATACATCATTCGAATGCATCTTACTCTTATGGCAGCTAAAATATTTTCCTCCCTTCTTATCTTTTTTTGTACTGTAGATTAATCATGTGAATACTAACACGTGTTTTGCTTTCCTCCATTCCTTGTGCTACATAGCACTGTTTTGTTTGAGAACAAGGTATAGAAATACTTTTACAAAAATCGAGGTAAATATGTGAAGGGGATTATTCCATTAAACCAAAAACACTATTAAATATACAGTTAATTTTTGAAAACGTTGTTCCAAACGTTCCACTATATATGTACTGGGACGTACCTGTAATTAAAAAAAGCCAAATATTTGCATCATTATCTATTTGTCTATTTCCTGATTTTCCTACTCACTTCTCCTTGAATCTTATTTTTATTTTATGAATACAGTGAGTTTTTGAACTCATAATCCTTCTAAATTCAACTTCCCGTATTGAATCACTCCTGTTTTTTTTTTTTTTTTGATATGGTGCATGCACAAACTTAAATCTCCGACATAAGCAATAGATTTATATTAAGGGGTTAATGAAGAGGGAAAATGAAAAAAAAAAGAAATTAAAAAATGTAAGAGGATCCTTATGTTTGTTAGTAATAATGTAACATCTTATTCTTGATCTCCAAGAATTAATTGTGATTTATGAAATATTTAAAGGATACACAGGTGTTGTTTGGGATTTGTGTATGGAGATAAAATCTCTAAGCCAAAAACTGGTATTTAACAGATTAATAGTTAAGTACACAAGTTAAATGGACGAGGTGTTACAAATGAACCTTATGTTTTAACTTCATAGGACATAGAATTTTTGTAAAAAGCCTTTATGGTAATTAAGCATTGAGATTTTTATACTTAAACCAAACATCTTTCAAAGTTTGAATTTTTTTTTCCGAAAAGATTCGAAAAAGGACTAAGCAGTTGAATTGAAATTAAATAGGATGTAATTTTACTAAATAAATTTTTGTTAACTTGTATTTATAAAAGAATGCAATGTGTTTCTTATAAAATATCTTTATAAATTTTCACAACAATAAAAAAATTTTCAGCCGTCAAGCAAAAGAAAAAATCTTTCCGCAGTTATTTTTAATATAAATTTAAATAGATAATTACGTTTGGAAAAAAAGAAAATTCCACACGACTCTAGTCGATTCCTAAATTAAAGTCCATCCGGACAATCAATGTTGTGCGAGTACCATGCTTCAGGATAAGATTTCTGAATCAGTCCTTTGTTGGTTTCCAAATGGATGAACCAAAAGAAATGGGCATTTAATGAGCTAATAAATGTGAAGATATTTATGAATGAATTAAATATGAGCATTTAATTTTCACCCCAAAAAAATAAATATGAGCATTTAACAACTTTTTCGTGGACAAATTTGTCAAGCCCAAAGATAATAACGCAGGCGTCTAAATCATGATTTGAGATTGCTCAATGTGATGTTTCTAAACACTTTTCTAAATATGGTATGATCTACGGAATTTTGGAATGTGTCTGCGTCAGGATTGAAAATGTTGTCAAACTTGCTTAAACTTGTGATAATGACGTAAATTCAATGCAAGCTCTTAAATTTAAAATAAAATACTAAATTAAATATTCAATAAATAGCACAGTAAAAACATATTTATAATTAAACGTCTTAGTTGTATATATTAAATTCTTTTTATTTTAAAAAAACTGTTAAAAAAATCTTATATCAAATACGTTTAGATCTAGTAGTGCAAGAAATATTTTTTGTGGCACCAAGTTTGAGACTTGATTCCCACCTGTATAAACTATATAAAAAAAATCTATTGCATATATGCGAGAGTGTGTGTAAAAGACTTCTGACATATATTAGGGCAACTGTACAACAATTATATATCCAGTTAATTTTCTAACTTCCGGTGCCGTTGAAAGGCAAAGCTAATTTGAGGGATATAACACTAACTACTTTTTTTTTTCTAGTATATAGTAATAAATAGAGTATTTTATTACTTTTAACAGGAGTCTATTATGAATATTATGTGGATGCCTATATATTCTTATAATTCCCCATGGGATCTACTATATTACTCCTATAACTAGGGAATTGATTTATCACGATATTATAAAGTTATGCTTATAAATAGAAAGTATCCCTTTGTGTACTTTATATTGACGATCATGATAGGAATGGTTCTCTGAAGAGTACAAGAAAAAGAGATGAAGAAGATGGAAAGAAAAGTTGTGCATAATATCTCCAAGGTGTGGGCAACACTTTCCTTTAGGCTTAATTCACCCGCCTATTCCTATATTATAGATAGGGCTGAGCATTGGGCGGGCGGGGCTGCCTTAGGGCACCCTGTACCCGCCGTCTAACCCATTTAGGCCCTTGTCCACGTGGCACGTATGACATCCCTTAATCTTTACCTTTAGTTTCATTAAATATCTATTTGGAAGCACCTTTAGGCCTTTAGTGACTTAGAGTAACCAAAGAGTGAAAAAATAAAATTTTCAAGTTTAGGGTTACTATTCACAGATTTTGGGCCAAATTTGAAAATTCATAACTAATTCTAGAAAAATAGAAATTGAGTGCTTCCAATTTCTGCTTGAAGCTTATAAGTTCCTATATAAACAAAAAATACCCATTGAGTCATTAGCTTGCCCAATTGATACAGTTTACTGCATGAAAAAGTACTGTTCATTTGGCAATTTTTCATTTTCCAAGATTTTAAATGATTTTCTTCAATATTTGGAACATCATAACTTTCTGTACAAACCTCCAAATCCATTGTTCTTTGGCTTGTTTTAAACCTTACAATGCCAACTATTTTTATGTAAAATTTCAGCTCAATTGGAGTTCATTTACCCCGTTTTGAAAGAGGCCAAAGTTAGGGGTTTACCAACTTCACTTTGATAAAAAGTCAAACTTATCATTTTCGAACTTCATCTTTTTGAAACCCTAACTCCTAATCCTTTTTGAAACATACTTGATCATTCATTTAGGAGTTCTTAGTTATCATATAACATCCATACATGCATGGACTCATAAGACATATTACATGACATATATACATTCGATGCTCATGACAAATTACTTGCTTTAACTTCATAAACTTTCTCCTTACTCTTGGATGCACTTGTACCTAGAAATGGTTAATGGGGGAGGGTGAGATTCGAGGAATCCCAGTAGCAAACATTACAAACAATGCATGTAGGATGAATGCTAGTGCATGATATGCTTGCCTTATATACTGCGTGCTCAATGTTTTGTGTAATGTACTTATGACCATAGTAAAAATAAAAACAGAGCTTCATTCATTCATACATGCTTCACATAATCTAGTAAAGCACTATAGCAAATCAATGCACAACATAAACATCACACACATACA
>JANTPZ010003744.1:0-12251 GCA_025593235.1 Vachellia pachyceras
ATAATATATTAATTTAATTTAGTCAAGATTAAAAAAAGGGGGAAATTTACAATCAAGTCCCAAATAGGAGAATTAATGAACTAAATGTTCCAAAGATTTATAAAATTACTATAAGGTCCCAGTAGTAACTGTTGAGGCTGTTAATGAAGGCCGGTAAGGTTGTTAATGACAACCTCAGCAACTTTTCCTAGGATCTTATAGTAATTTTATGAATAATTGAGATCTTTTATTCAATAATTCTTCTATTTAGGATATGATTACAAATTTTCCATTAAAAAATTACTCCTAATTTAACACTCTTGTGGCCCTGGATTCAATTCAAATTGGCCATGTGTCTGTTTGGAAGAGTGTTTGGACTCTCCGAACGTACGTTCAACAGTGTTTTTCTGTAAATCGAAATATTTTCATTTATATATTTAACTCGTAAACCATAAAAGTGCTTCTCCACCTCTTTTTCAGACGATGTAATTTTTGAAAACATGTTCGTGTCCAGAAGGGAAAGCAAATGACTCAAAAAAAAAAAAAACATTTGTGCTCGTTAAAATTCCAACACCTGATGAGTTATGAGGCAACATTTTACATTTACATTTGGGGTATTTTAAAATTTTTACATCCAGACATATTTTCACCTCTTGTATAGCCATCATTCTAATTTTTATTACAAAACACTTTTAACTTATTCACACTTACCAATAAATTTAACTAAAATCATTAAATTTGTTATAAAATTTAAACGACGGCCATTATTCACTACACTAGACTACAACATCATATTAAATTTTTTCTTTCTCACCACCGTTATTAAAATGTCTTATAAAAGAGAAAAAAAACACCTCATAGAAAAGTCTTACAGTAAGAATAGGAGGAAGTATAGAAGAATTTCAAAATCATATATATATATATATATTTCAAAGTCTTATAGTAAGTAGGGTTGGTAAAACGGACCAGCCCGTGCGGGTTGACGGGCTGGGAATCCCAAGCCCGAACCCGCCAACTTTTTAATTTTAATTTTTTTATAAAAATAATTTTTTCCTATTTTTTTATTTAATTTTTTCATATAAGATTGCATAGTTTCATGATTCTCTTTCCAATCTTATCAATAAGTATTCAATAATTTCATAAAAATAGAATTTAATATTACTTTTTCTTTGTAAAAAATATTGGGATTGGAAAAAAATAAAAAAACATATAAAATAGTTTTAAAAAATAAAAAAAGAGCCCGCCAATTTTAGTGGGCTGGTGGGTTGGGCCCGTATTCCCATCTCTATGGTAGTTTTAGGTTGACAAAAATGATAATTTAAAAAAACCAACATATATATATTACAAATAAATAATTTAACTAATTTTTTAATATTAGAAAATTACTTATATTATTTTTATACTACCTCGTGTCACACAATCTCTTATAATACTTATATATATTATTAAATTATATTTATATATCAATTTACAAGTAATACAAATTAGATGAAAGAAAAATAATAAATATAAATATTGAATTAATTTATTTACCTCGGCATAACTCCTTTTAGAATACTTTTTTTAGCAACAAAATACACTATGGCTTGGAAAACGTGCTTACTTACTGATAAGAAGGCACGCGTATCATCCATCCATTAATAAAATGAAAATACAGTCAATCTACGTTGAAGTTGACCAAAGGACCAAGAAGATGCAATACAGACAACTTTAACTTAGAGACAAAGCAAGTTCCAAAGACTCCTTACACAACACGAATTGGGATTCTTCCTCAATAGGCCACTCAAACAATTATTTATTTTCTCTGTTTTATTATTATTCTTTTCTTTCCTAGCAAGTAGTTGCTAGACCCATTGGGCTGGGAAAAATAAATGAACAGTTTGTTTGATAAAATGTTGAGGAGCGTCAAAAACACGTTCAACTGTGTTTTTTACAAAACGGGATTTGGGTCCGTTTGGCAATGCGGTCGAGAAGTACTTATAAATACTTTTACACAAATCGAGGCAAATATGTGGAAGAGATTGTCTCGTTTTGCGGAAAAACACTGTTGAACGGATTATAAGTGCTTATAAGCACTTTTGGCAATTTGCCAAATGATGCCATCAATTATCTATTTCATATATTTATTTCGACTTGCGTAAAAATACTTCTCTACTGCATTTTCAAATGGAAAACAAAGGTGCTCACTTCAGGCTAGATTTTATAGGGTATTAAAGAATGTTTAGCTTAAAATTTGGTGGGAAATTTACAATCGAATCTCAAATAGAAGAATTAATGAATAAAATATCTTAAAGATTAACAAAATTATCATAAGGTCGCAGAAGTAGTTACTGAGATTGTTAATGAAGGCTGGTAAGGTTGTTAATGACTACTCCAGTAATTACTTCTGGAACCTGAAAGTAATTTTATCAATCTGTTTGCTCTTTTATTCATTAATTCTTCTATTTGGGACCTGATTGTAAATTTTCCAAATCTTTTTAAATGAAAGTTGTCATTTGTGCCTCCCACTACTGTAGTTTTTTTTAATATCACAACATTATTTTATAAAGTTTATTTTGGTACATTACTTTTATAAAGTGTTCTTAAGTCTTTTACCCTTAATTAAAAAAAATACTAATATTGAAATTTTAAGTGTTGATAAAACAAAATCAAATGCCAGTATATTAAGTTTACTTTTTAAAATAATCACAATTATTAGAAAAAAAATTTATCATTTGATCCTAATAGAATGGAGTCAGGGGATTGAAAAGATATTTTTTAAGAAAAAATTGGTGTGCTAAATTGAAACCATCTATTTATAGAGGATTCAAAGTGTATTTTGCTTGAATCTTTGAGTGATTTTTTTATTTTATTATATATTGAACATCAAATTATTGAGAAAGTTAGAGAGAGAGAAAAATATTTTACAATACCAATTTAATAATAATAAAATTCTTATTTTTTTTTCATGGGTCAACGAACAGCAAAAATTTCTCTAACGTTGGTGATTATTAATTTGATACTGTTGAAATAATTCTTTGCATGGTTTTTTATGCCATTTAAAAGGTATTTTTGATACTCCGAAAAAAGTTAAAAAATATTCTTTTTGTGTATATTTTTCTTTTTCTGCCCAACCATATGTAAAAGGCATGCTGGTTTTCTTCAGGATGAGGTTACTAGCTTTACATTTGACAACGTATTAAATTAAATACGAATTCTTTTGGTGAATTCGATTTTTGGGTTCTCAGAATTAATAGAATTCTATACCTAAAATAATAATATTTACTTTTCACCAAAAAAATAAATAAATATTTACAACTATGCACCAACAAAATTCTAAAAAGTATGTATTAATTAATACACACATCTAAGAGTCTAGATAAGTAGTATATCTTCCTTGAAGGAAATAAAAATAAGTATAAACGCAATATTGAGGAAAGCATCTAAATACTTTTAATGCTTTTCTAACAATATATTGACCAATGATAGGGATGGAAATAGGCTAGGTCAGGCTATACTTTGATTAAATAGGCTTAAGCCTATAATGAAAACATTGAGCCTGAGCCTGGGCCTGAGCTTGAATGTAGGCTTTTTTTTTTTGCTCAGACCTGAGCCTTCGAAAGGCCTAATAAGACCTGAAGCCTTTTTATAGGCCTACATATAATGTAGACCTCTAAAAAGGCCTCAAAATAAGCATTAAGCCTACTATTGTACACCTTTAAAAGGCCTCAAGGTATGCTTTAAGCGTACTATATTTATTGGATGTAAGCATTTAATATAAAAATTTAGATTTAAAAAATACAAAAGTGTTATTTGCATCCTATAAAAATAATTATATTTATTTTATATATAAACATGTCAGTTTAAAGGCTTATAGGCCAGGCTTTAAAAAAAATAGGCCTGGCATATTTATACAATTAGGCCTTTAAATAAGCCTTAACCTGGTCTTTTTAATAAACAGGCTAGGCCAAACTAGGCCCTAAACAGGCAGGCCGTATGCCACCTGATAGGGACCTGGCCTATTCCCACCCCTAACCAATGACCAGTGTGTATCTAGTTAATTTCCCTTCAATTTTGATTTATTTTTGTTGATCAGATGCCATGTAACAATGGTTTTAAAAATAATTAATTAAGATACTAATTTTGTGATCTAATGATTGTATGCCTAAAAAATGACTTAGGCCAAATAAGTCAGAGGCCCAACAGTCAAGACCAACCTAAGATGCGGTACATCAAGAAATTCAACGGTGTAGCGTCTAGGGAGTATGTGGAACCATAGTTGGCTCTTGTATCCGTTGCTAGCTTCCCCCAACATTTGACCATGCAGCTAGGATCTGGATATTTAACAGTTACTACCCCAAATTCTCGAGGGTTATTAGACACAGCAAGAGAGCGACTGGAGCCGGCAACCAATTATTTATCTTCACTCTACTCTCCTCTATAAAGATATAGAAACACACATGCTATTGACTATTGAATATGTTTTTCCCTCCTATACTCTTGCACATTGTCATCAGTACGAGTTCCCTTTATTTTCTTAATATATCTCGCATTAATAGTAGTATTGTCTTTTTCATGCTCTTCGCACGGTTGGTGAACCAGATTTTTTCAGTTTAAACTAATTTCAATTTCTCAATGAAATTGTAACTAACATTATTTTTTCAAGTTATTTCTTCTTCTATTGTCCTATTTTTCTTGTAAAAATATTAAATGTATACAATTTTTTTTCATAACTCACATAATCATCCAAATAATACGTGTGACTGGAGTATGTATGCACATGGAAAGTGAACAATGACGGACTCAGGACCCTGATTTAGGGGGTGCAAACTGTTTTGTGAGAAGATAAGTATAACTTATTCTTAATATGTTTCGAGAAGAATTTGAGTAAAAATTTAGTGGGTTCAAAATTAGTAAATGAGTGGATGCAAAATAAATCACATATTACTAATATATATCTAATTTTCTAGAAGTCTGGGGTGAATCCAAAGTAATGGTATTCAATAATTCTATAAAAACAAAGTTTTTTCTTTCATTAGATCCATTTTTATTAATTTTGTGGAAATATAACAAATTGTTACAGTTCTATGGACATTTTGTTATCTGAATTTACAGTTTCTATACATGACATGGCAACAAATACAACTTCTTAAAAAATATAAATACAAACGTAATTGATATTCAACTAAAAATAAATTTTGATACTCTTTGCAAATTTGGATAGCAAAAAATAAGTATATGATTTAAAATTGATTTTACCACTTTTTTAAAGAGATATTTGTTTGTTTCTCTAGGGTAGTTAAATTAGTGGCATCAGAAGTTTATGTGCCTGTTTGGGAAGCCATTTTCTCAAACGAGCACGCTTGTCAAGATAAAAACCATCTCAAAATTTGTAAAAACCATATCGAAATTCATAAAAACCATCTTGAAATCCGTAAAACTATCTCGAAATCTACAAAATGCCTTGGAATCTATAAACTCCATTTTCCCAAACACACACTATACAGTTTGTTCCAGTTGCTATCAGTTATAGTAATGTTGCTTTTCATATAATTGTTTCTATGTAACTGTTAATATAATTGATCATTATATAAAAAAACACACATTTGTAAATTAAAATAAAATACTTTGATTTTAATAATTTTTTGGATCATGATGCATCTAATACTCCAAAATATTTTGTGATCCACTCAGCACACTGAAGTATTTTTCAAGTATGTCTAATATTTTAAAGTATTTTTTGGTATATCTAATACTCTAAAATATTTGTTAAGACACATCTAGAATCTTAAAAAAATATTATTTGATGCATCAACACAAGGTATTAAAAATAATTTAAGATCATGAACGTATTTAAAAAAAATACTTTAAGATAACATATGTATCACAAAATATTTTATGGAGGCAGAAGCAAAGCATATGCACATTAGCCCATTTTTGATGTTTAAATATTTTTTATATAAAGAATCGTCTTTTCAAAATTTTATATATTAAAAATAATAAGGAAATTAAAAAGGAAAGCAAGCAAAACGTTTTCAATAATATTTAGGTTAATGTATACTTTTAATTTTTTATGTTTGTGTTAGATTTCATTTTAGTTCTTTAAGTTTAAAAAGTATATTTTCAGTCAATCAAATTTAACGCCGTTAGTCTCTTTTAATGGAAATTGTTGATTCATTAAACTTAATTGATAACTGTGCAATAAAACGTTGATAAATATACTTACATTTTAATTTTAATATAATAATATAATTAATTTTATATTTTAAATTGTGTAATGCAATCTTCCGAATTTAATAATATAATAAATTTTATATTTTAAATCAAATTTAATTGATGACTGTGTGAATATCATGTCATTTAAGTTTGATGAATTAACAATTTTCATTAAAGATACTAATGATGTTAAATTTGAGGGAGTAAAAGTGTATTTTTAAAAGGTAAAGGATTAAAATTAAATCTACGTAAATATAAAAAATTAAAAAGTATATTTTACCTTAATATTTATTTCCTTGCTGCCTGCCTGCCATTTGCTGTTCCTTGTGCAGCTGGTATTTCTCCCTTCTTCGTTTCCGTAGTTAGATTTCTTCTCTCATCTGTCCCCTGCAGACCGTCTACTCTTTGCTTATATATACTTCAATTCTTTCATTCTTTTTCAACAATTCGGTAGTTATCAGATTGGAGACTCGGCTTCTTGATCAATTCTTGATTGCTGGGGATTGATCGACTTGGTTGATCTTTCTGATTCCTCTGATGCTTTCATTTCCAAATGAAGTTTAAAAGGAAGCGGGCACTCGAAGTGGTCAGTGTATACGATAGTTTTGTTTGATTTTTGATTTTTCGCTTGATATGTATTCTGATCAAGTTTATGATTTTTCTAGTTATTTTAGTCGATTGTTATCTGGGGTTTTTTAAGCTAGTTTGATACTTCAATTGCCTCTTTTTACTGGCTTTTGTCCTTTCATGCTTGGTCGAGTGATTTAGATGCTTGATAAAGTGATCAAGTTGCCAATTCGAATGCAAGTGTGCAACCCTATTGATATCTATTTTATGCTCCATTTAATGATGGGAACTTTTGATAATCAATTTTTGTGTTTGTAAAATGAAAATATACCTCGAAACTTGATAAAAGATGAAATAACAGGATTTTTATTTTTCAAATCTCTTCCAACAAAATACTATCATCAAGCTGTCTAATTTCTCGTGTTTTTTTGTCTCTTAAGTATGTGTTCATAATGGTATATGATTGTGTTCTTGTATGCTGCATGCTTATTTAAATCAAGCTCGGGATAAGTTTGCACAAGGTGTAGAGCTTTATGTAGCTAGAAATTATAATTCGTTTAAATTTATACTTGGGCGGAGCATTTAAAGTTACAATATGAGATGTTTTAGCCTTTTCATGTTTCAACGGTTCAGTCTTGTTTTCTCTGTAGAAAGTAAAATACATTTTGGCAATCTGATGCTCATATGTATTGGTGGGTCCATGATGGTAATATGAGATTAGGATTGTTTTGTCAGCTACCAATTACAATTGCCTTAATAAGTTTTCTTTTGGCAAGCATATGTTTTTATAAGTAGGACAATTTTTTATGCATTGACTGCATCTATCAACCTGTTACAGTATATTAATTAACTACAAGTGAGTTTCTAATTGTTAACGTATGACTATGTTCTTGATGTATTGCTATTTCTACTCCTGTCCTCCTATTTTCCCTTTAATATACTTGTGATTTTTTATTTGTAAGATATTTTGCCCTCTCCTTTTCTCATATGGTCATGTGCGTTGTTTTGTCAATTTGATGTTGATCGATCAGTTCATATATGGTAATGAGCTTTGTCTTTGACTTGTTGCAGCCTCCAAGGATTAGATCGTTTATTAGTAGTGTTACTGCAGTTCCATTTGAGAAGATAGAAGAACCTCTAAAAGGATTTTTCTGGGAGTTTGATAAGGTTTTCTAGTGGCCCTTTTCTGATTACAAATGCACATTTGTTCCATATTCTTTTGATTTATTGGTATCACTTCCGTCTGTGCAGGGAGATTTTCATCACTGGGTTGATCTTTTTAACCATTTTGATTCATTTTTTGAAAAATGTGTTAAATCAAGGAAGGATCTGCTGATTGATGACAATTTTCTGGACCTAGATCCTCCCTTTCCTAGAGAAGCCATTCTTCAAATTCTTCGTGTCATAAGAATAATTTTGGAGAACTGCTCAAATAAGCATTTTTATGGTGCATATGAGGTATGCAGTCCTTTTCTTCCTTGTATAACCTAATAAGATGAGACATGATGTGAGTATAATCATTTTCTTTTTGCTGGTGTTTGCATGTTTTTGACTATCTTTAATATTTTACAATATGCTTTGAGGTATGTTATTGTTACCTATATATATCCTACTTCTTGGCCCTTTTTTTATCACTATTTATTTATTATTATTTTTTGAATCTACAGCAGCATCTTTCGGCATTGCTTGCTTCCACCGATGCAGATGTGGTTGAGGCTAGCCTAGAAACTTTAGCTATCTTTTTGAAGAAAGCAGTTGGAAAGTACACCATCAGAGATGCTTCTCTGAATTCAAAGTTGTATGCTCTTGCACAAGGATGGGGAGGAAAGGAGGAGGGACTTGGTTTATTGGCATCAGCTGTGCCTAATGGGTGTGACACAGTTGCTTATGAATTGGGTTGTACTCTTCATTTTGAGTTTTATGCATTAAATGAATCATCTGGTGACACCAAAATGGCGGAACCATCAGTCCAGGGGTTACAAATTATTCACTTAAGTAATGTTAACAAGTGTGCAGAAACTGATCTTGAGCTTTTGCACAAGTTAGTTACAAAATATAAGGTGCCTGCTGATTTAAGATTTTCTTTACTGACAAGATTACGGTTTGCAAGGGCTTTCGGTTCTTTGGCTTCTAGACAGCAGTACACATGCATTCGCTTGTATGCTTTTATAGTTCTCATTCAAGCATGTGCTGATTCTGATGATCTGGTTTCTTTCTTTAATGCTGAGCCTGAATTCATCAATGAATTAGTATTCTTGCTAAGCTATGAAGATGCTTCTTTGGATAAAATTCGAGTTTTATGCGTGGATTCTTTAGCTGCACTTTGTCAGGACCGTTCTCACCAGCCTACAGTACTGACAGCAGTTACATCTGGTGGACACCGTGGCATTCTATCTAGCTTGATGCAAAAAGCCATTGACTCTGTCATTAGTGATGTATCAAAATGGTCGGTTCATTTTGCTGAATCTCTGTTATCACTTGTCTCTGTGTTGGTTTCATCATCTTCAGGGTGCTCTGCCATGCGTGAAGCTGGATTTATCCCTACCCTGTTACCTCTTCTTAAAGATTTAAATCCTCAGCACTTGCATCTTGTTGAAAAGGCTGTACGGATTTTAGAAGCTTTTATGGACTATAGTAATCCAGCTGCTGCATTGTTCAGGGACTTGGGAGGTTTAGATGATACTATCTATCGGCTGAAGATGGAAGTGTCACATGTGGAAAATAGTGCAAAGCAGCCAGCTGAAAATACCGAGTCTCATGTTAGCACTGGACAAGTGGCTGGAGATGTCTCTAATGAGCTTGTTGAAATGCAGCCTTTGTATCCTGAACCATTAATTTCTTATCACCGGCGGTTGTTGATGAAAGCTTTACTGCGTGCTATATCTCTAGGAACTTATGCTCCTGGAAGCACATCTCGTATATATGGATTTGAGGAAAATGTGCTGCCACATTGCTTGTGCATTATCTTCAGAAGGGCAAGAGATTTTGGTGGTGGAGTTTTCTCTCTTGCAGCTACTGTCATGAGTGATTTAATACAAAAGGATCCAACCTGCTTCCCTGTGTTAGATGCAGCTGGTCTTCCTTCTGCCTTCTTGGATGCTATAATGGATGATGTTCTCAACTCTACAGAAGCTATTACATGCATCCCCCAATGTTTGGATGCCTTATGCCTAAATAGTAATGGTCTCCAGGCTGTAAAAGATCGGAATGCTTTGAGGTGTTTTGTGAAAGTGTTTACTTCTCGGACATATATGCGCGCTCTTTCTGGTGACACTCCTGCATCTTTATCCAGTGGGTTGGATGAATTAATGCGCCACGCTTCTTCATTACGTGGAGCTGGAGTGGATATGCTAATTGAGATACTGGAAACTATCTCAAAAATTGGTCATGGAGCTGATGAGTCTTGCTTTTCAACTTCTGTTCCTATGGATATGGATAATGTAGAGACGAATTTGAATTTTCCTGAGAACAAGGAGTCATCTAGCTCAGATGGCATTGAGCAGACAGTTGAGCCATCTTCTGAAGCATCAACAATGAACATTGAATCATTTCTTCCTGATTGTGTGAGCAATATTGCTCGGCTTCTTGAGACAACTCTTCAGAATGCTGACACATGTCGAATATTTGTTGAGAAAAAGGGCATTGAAGCTGTTCTTGATTTGTTTACTTTGCCTTTAATGCCTCCCTTTGTATCCATTGGGCAGAGCACGTCTGTTGCCTTTAAGAACTTCTCCCCACAGCATTATGTTTCTCTTGCTAGAGCTGTATGTGCCTTCTTGAGGGAACGTTTGAAATCTACTAATGGGCTTTTAGATTCAGTTGGAGGGACTCAACTTGCTCTAGTAGAACCTGCAAGGCGAACAAAAGTCTTGGGATATCTGTCTAGCCTTGAAGGTGTTCTAACTCTTTCTATATTTTTGTTGAAGGGAACTACTACTGTTGTGTCTGAATTGGGGGCGGCAGATGCTGATGTATTGAAAGATATTGGAAAAGCATACAAAGAAATAATTTGGCAAATTTCCATGAGCAATGATTCCAGGTCAGATGGTAAGAACACTGAACAAGAATCTGAGAGTTCACAGGCAACACCTAATGCTGTTGAAAGAGAAAGTGATGATGATGCAAATATTCCAGTAGTTAGATACATGAACTCAGTTTCTGCTAGGAATGGTTCACAGTCATTGTGGAGTGGAGACCGTGAGTTTCTGTCTGTGGTCCGGTCTGCAGAAAGCTTGCACCGCCGAACTAGACATGGGATTTCACGTTTAAGAGGTGGAAGGACTGGCCGTCACTTGGAGGTTTTAAACATTGATTCTGAAGCATCTTCTAGTGCTTCAGATGCAACTTTATCCCGAGATTTGAAAAAGAAAAACCCTGATGTTCTTGTGTTAGAAATTCTTAACAGACTAGCATCAACCATGCGCTCTTTCTTCACTGCTCTTGTCAAGGGGTTCACTTCACCAAATCGTCGCAGGGCTGACACAGGGTCACTGAGTTCAGCATCAAAGACTCTTGGAACTGTCTTAGCTACAACTTTCCTTGAGGCTCTTAGTTTTTCTGGGCATTCTACATATGCTGGAGTGAACACATTACTCTCTGTAAAATGTAGATACCTTGGGAAGGTTGTGGATGACATGGCAGCTCTTACATTTGACAGCAGGCGCCGGAGTTGTTATACAGCCATGGTGAATTATTTTTATGTCAATGGTACATTTAAAGAGCTTTTGACAACCTTTGAAGCTACTAGTCAATTGCTATGGACACTTCCATACTCTTTTCCATCATCGCAAACTGAAACTGAAAAGAAATGTGAAGGAAGCAAGCTGTCCAATAATACTTGGCTAGTTGATACATTACAAAGCTACTGTCGTTTGCTTGAGTACTTTGTAAACTCTTCAGTACTTTTATCCCCATCCTCTGCTTCCCAGGCAGAGCTCCTTGTTCAGCCAGTTGCTGTTGGATTGTCAATTGGACTATTCCCTGTACCTAGGGATCCAGAAACTTTTGTTCGTATGCTGCAATCTCAGGTTCTTGATGTGATCCTACCAGTTTGGAATCACCCCATGTTCGCTAGCTGTAATCCTGGTTTCATTGCGTCTATTATTTCCCTTGTAACGCTTGTATATTCTGGTGTTGGAGAAGTGAAGCGAAATCGCAATAACATTGCTGGAAGCACAAATCAACGGTTCATGCCGCCACCACCTGATGAGGCAACCATTGCCACTATGGTTGAGATGGGTTTTTCAAGGGCTAGGGCTGAGGAAGCACTTAGGCGTGTGGAAACAAATAGTGTTGAAATGGCTATGGAGTGGCTGTTTAGTCATGCTGATGATCCTGTCCAGGAAGATGATGAACTTGCACGAGCACTTGCTTTGTCCCTTGGAAGTTCATCTGAAACAACTAAAGTGGATAATGCTGAAAAGACTATGGATGTGCTTATTGAAGAGGGGCATTTGAAGAAACCTCCGGTTGATGATATTCTTGCTACAACAATGAAGTTGTTTCAGAGT
>JANTPZ010003746.1:0-18629 GCA_025593235.1 Vachellia pachyceras
ATCAGAGGAGATGGTTAATAATGCAGCAGCTTCCCTTCGGGTTAAAGTCAATAATTTGCTCCTTATAGCTCATGACATCACTCTGGGCAAAGATTTTACAATATTTTTCAAGGTTAGTTTTTTTATCCGTTCAGCGCGTTGGGAAATTTTAGAGCTTTATATTTTAGGCATTATGACCTTGTCAGGATAATGTGGTCTAGGCTGTTAATGGTTCTTTTTCTAAAGATGCGTTTTTGTCTTCATAGATAAGAAAACTAGGTTGAGTGTGGCAATGGCCAAGTCCCCCTCACGAACAGTAGATAATAATATGTTTCGTCACTGTCATTGGACTTTTGGGCAATGATTATTGGTTACATCCCCAGAGCCTCCACTGATAAAGCAAGTCAAAGTAATTTTCCGTTTTCCTCTCGGCAGTATCAGGGCACAATCGTGCTTGCATTAGCCAATTTATATAAATTCATATCTTGTGATTTTCGCTATATAATTGCAATTCTTGTTTTTAAACAAGAGATCATAGTAATCCTCAGTAGTGTTTAAGACTGAAATAAGTAAAAAATCAACAAAGGTAAATTAACGAGCTGTTTTTCTACTTGACAGGTGGTGGTCTTTCTGTGGCTCTTGTCTGTCATCGGCGGCACTGTTTCTTTTTTCACTCTGGCATATATCGGTACGCTTTCTCTGTGAATCTGTTGATTAAATGCAGCCTCTGATGTCTTTGACTGTAGCTTATTTCTTTATTTTTTATTGGTAAGTCTTGACAAATTTCATGCAATGCATTGCAATGCAATGCAAATAAATGTCTTGTACTCTTGCAAGGTTTCCTTGTTTTTTTTCCCCTTTAGTGCTTGCTTCTTGAGGGGGGATGATAGTGGTCAGTCGTGTAGAGGCAAAAGCATGTAACACTGTGCTATAATGTAGTAAATGCAAGACCTTTTCAATCTCTTGCTCCTCTTCCATGGTTTTCCATTGAGCTGTTCCGTTATTTGGACACTTAAGCATGTGAAGGTCACAGTTGACGAATTAATAGCGGGTCTAATTGATACATGAGATTGAGCAGAGTTATTTACTTTTGATTTTCTTGAGTAGCGTTTCTATTGTATATCCTTTTTTCGCCTTGGTAGCTGACACGGGGGAAAGGATATACAAAGCTGCCTGAACTATTTTAACCATCTTATTCACAGTTATTCCTTTTTAATGGTGACAGGAACACTTATAGCTTTTATTGTTCCTGTATTGTACGGCAAGTATGGAGGGTATGTAGATAGATGCCGTGGAATGATACACAAACAATTTTCACGACATTACAGAATAGTAGATGAGAGTCTTTTCAACAGACTCCCGCGGAATGCACCTAGAGAAAAAGACTCATGATTCAAGATTCACCTACTTGTGTGTTTGTTTGGAAATCAGCTAGTTCTCCATATTGTTATAGTTATTTAATTTCTTTCCTCCTTCACCTCACATGTAGGGATAATTTTTTGTAGCTGTAAGGAGTGCTCCACTGCTGACCAAGAATGTAAATAGGGTTGTATAATACATAGTTCGAGAAGTTTATGGCCGTATTGTATGCCTCTCTTTTCTTTTCTATTTGTGGGTACTGGAAGACAATTAGTGGACTGGTGAAAGTCGGGGACCGTGAAGAAAGATATTTCTTGAAACGCATGTAACTCGCCCCACTGCTTGTTATTGATTTGATATCCAATATTTATCCTCTTCTTTCCCAAATCATTTGTATTCACCATCCCTAAAGGTCTCCAACATCGTCCACCACGTCTAGAAAATAAAAAAGTCACCTCTTTTATCACGATTCCATCCCATTTCTCAAATCGAACATCCATTTACGCCACTCTTCGGCAGGAATATATTTTCCATTCATATTACAAACAGTTAGAAAACCATGTTGAGGATAAAAGAGAGCAGGGTTTACATGAAACAGAAAATTGATGCTCAGTCGCAGAGTCGTTACATTAACAGAGTCATGGACACAGGAGTTCAGGGAGGTTACAGTAGGTCTTGTTTACAACACCAACCACAACACAATATGGCTGCCAGCCAGCATAACACTAATCGCCTCCAATGAAAGAGAAGACTCCATTGTTATTCTATCTCACAGGAAAAAGAAAAAGACCAAATTCCCAAGTATAAGGTCCTCAAGCTTCTATTTCATTTTCTGGTTCAGAAGTTTTGAAAATAGACAATGGGGGTAGCAGGTCTCCTCCATATTATTCAGGCACTCAATAGTTGATGAATCCCACTACTCTTTCAGCAACTCGCACGCCTTGTTTATCGAAACATGATAAATATCAGGCAAGAACAGAACGAAGTGGACCTGAGATCAATATGTATCATAAAATAAATATAACAGAGCATTATTGCTATAGCGCCCATTTATACTATTTATTTATTGACTATTAATGTGATTTTATTTGGTGCAGCAAATTTTTATTTTAGATTCAATTTTTAAAAAAATCTAATCCAGTACGGATAGTGCACAGGAGTTATACTTAACACTACGCTGTAGATGAAGATGAAAAAAGCCCCAATACAATCGTAAATACAGGATGCTGGGAATGTGAAGTTTTACGACATCCACAACCAAATGGTAGATGCCTCACATACTGATATCGATACAGAAATGGAGCGGATTGAACTTCATACCTCCTTCAAGTCATCTCGAAACTCTCTGATGGTAGATATTGCCACTGAAGCAGCTTCGTCATAAGGATATCTGAAATTAAGCAACAGTCTGAATGAGTTACAAACTTGCCACAAAAGCTTTACATCCGAAGTTCTGACTCTCGACATGCAGTCAGATTCATTCATGAGAAGACTGTAATCAAAACTCAACCCAAGCTACCAACATGTATAGTTATAAACTTTCTCATCGCTTTTGCAGTGTGATCGTTACTGATAATCACTCAAAAGGCATGCCAAGGGATTTGTTTACGTGAACTTACCCATAGACGCCGCAAGATATGGCTGGAAATGCTACATACTGAATATTGTTCTCTTTTGCAACCCTCAAACTATTCCTGTAAATCAATTTGAAGATGAAACATATTTACCATATAAGAAATGAAAATAAACTACGGCTGATAAAATAACGAAGAGTTGATTTGAGAGAAATATGGAAGATGAACTGCAGTATCCATGAACATAATAGAGCTACCTGTAAGCACTTGCTAGAGATGAAGCAGGATTACCATCTGAATTGTAGATTGGCCCAACGGTATGAATAACATGAGAAGCAGGCAGCCTAAAACCTCTACATAGTAACACGCACAGGGCCTATGTGAGGCAGACAGAAAAATAGAAGGTGATGGAGTATTAGATATTTTATCAACTCAGAATGAGAACTTACGGTGTGATCCTAGCTTCTCCTGTTGGACAGCGAATTCCAGGTCTGACTTCTGGAACATTGAAGCACGCTTGGAGAAGATCTGGCCCGGCAGCTCTGTGTATGGCTGAAAGAGGGGTAAATAGTGTTAATTATTTCAGTCAGTTTTAGATAGCTTTGCCTTTAGTTTCTAGTTTCTACTTTTCTCCAAAAAATACTATACAAAATGGAGCATTTATAAATTAATCACCTCCATCTGCACCACCACCTCCAAGCATTCTCTCATTTGCTGGATTCACCTACGAGAGATGAATCAATGAAGCAAAATAAATCATATACAGATACAAAGATTCTGCGATGTATGTTAACTAATTCAAGCCGCATGGTAACAAATTCTCCTCATCACCATTTAAGAGGGTGTGTGAATTAGCTTTTTTTTTTTAATGATTTTACACAATCCACGAGAAAGCGCTTTGTGTTTGACAAACAGAAACTGAACAGTTATAAGAAAGTTAGAAGATATCGAAGTATAAAAGGCAACAATTTTACTAATCAAGCAGTTCCTAAAGTTCATATAGCGCCACTATAATTGATCATATTCAAGTTAGAGTACAGGAAAAAAAAATATACTATTGCATCGGAGGAACCGTCGATAGACCACTTTGTAATGTCTCCTCTCTGAATGACCAAAGTATTCGATGGAGACAACGGGAAGCGAACGACATCGTCCCCTCCATTGGACAGAGTGGAGACCTTAGCAGCACCGTCCATTCCACAAAGTACAGTCGATGACGATTTCGATAACGATGATGGGCAAAGAGAAAATCCAAAGTGGGTCCGAAAGTTTCTCAGGTTGACTTCCTATTTGAATTGAAGATCTGTCTATTCTCAAGAAATCTAGAACCCAGAGTGCCCCAACCCGGAGTATTCTACAGCAAATGTTCGCCATTTTGCTTCCGACGGCTTCATTTGTAGTGCGAGTTCTAGACAGTGGACTATTGATGTTTAACGGTGTTTTTTATAAAATAAAATAACATATGTAAAAGTATTTTTTAGATTTAAATAGTGTTTAAGCGAGCGAGAAGAAGATTATTATGGTGTGCCAGTGAGGGCGATTAGCTTGCGACCTCCACGTGGAGATCTATGATTAAGGGCCCATTTGGAAAGTGGTGACTTGCTGCTTTCACACAAATCAATGTACATATTATAAGATTATATCGATTTAAAAAAATATTGTTAAATATATTTTTGGGAGTAAAAAAACTTAGTCTGGAAGGAGAGGAAAAAAATGAGCCCTCCCCTTATTTGACTTGGAATTTCACAGGAAAGAGGAGCCAAAATTTGAGCTCATTTTTTCATCCCTTTGATTCCGTTCAATTTAGAGGATTTCCGAAGGAACTAAATTTAGTTCCTATTTTAATCTCATATACAATGTGATATTTCAATAATATTCATTACACAAATAAAAAATCAAACACTTCTTCACTCTCCCAACGTCCAATATAAAAGTTCTAAAGAAATTGAACAATTTTACGCGTGCTCCCAAACAATAATGAAATTTATGGGCAAATTTAAGTTTTTTATAGTTAAAATATAAAATTTGTCAATTAAACTTTTAAAATATTTTATTTGGTTACTTACAAATAGAAATATCATTTATTATGTGTATATTATAATATTAATTTATTTTGAAGTAAAATTTAAATTAATTTAAATTTAATAGAATTAAAAATATATAAATTAATGTGTATAGATAAAATAGTAAAATTGTGGTTATCATACCTCTCTACCCCTCTAAACAGAACAAAGATCACTCCCTTTACCCTATTCTCAAACCAAACAAGTCCTAAAGGGTTTGGCGGAGATCACATGCAAGCAACTTTTTGTTATTACAAAATGTTATCCACAATTCCACGTGATTTAAGACTTTGACCAAGGAGCTCACTTCCGAATTCCGATTCAGAGTTTCGACTACGGTTATCTGAGAGACCGCGCCAGCGCGGCTATTTCCTTCCCTTTCGAATAATCCATTCTCAGCGTAACGGAAATGGTACGATCTGGATTAGGTGAGCTCATCTCCGTGTTCGTTGCAGTGCAGCCGCGCGAGACCTCGGCCCTGCTCCACTCCTTCTTCTGCTTCTTCTTTGTGAGCCTTGCCTCGATTTCTCTTTCAACGAGGATGTCCTATGTGTATTTTTCTTATGGTTGCTGAATTGTTGATTTTGAATGCAGATTTTGAGTGCCTATTTTGTAGTTCTTCCGTTGCGGGATGAGGGGGCCATCTCCTTAGGCTTATCGAACTTGCCTGGTCTATTTGTGGGATCTTTACTGCTCACTCTAATTGCAGCGCCTGTTTCAACCCTCATATTTTCTCTACCTAATCTTTTCAAAAACAAGGTATGAACATACTTGAGATGATTCCTTATTGCCGCTTATATCAAATTGAAGTGAGCTTATCTCCATTTATTTTTTTGATCAATTCAAAACATTTGTCTTACATCGATGACTGGACAGACTCTAAATAGAATAGATGAGAAGTGATGTCATATTATGTGTAGAACAAGTTTATCATGGACCGACTCTGAATTTAAATTGAAACAAATTGTTTATGGACGCAGGATAACTTATCGGATCGGAGGAGATAGGATTAAGGTTACATTTATTGCTCTAGCTTGAAACGATGACTGAGAGATAGTTTTTATCTATTCGGGAGTCGGGACCCTTTCATTAATGCTTGTTGGCAGTATAGTTGTGCAGCTAACAAATGTAATGATGTTACACACACACACACACAGAGGCATACTAGAGGAACAAACAAAAATAGCGGCCCATTAGAAACTCAGTAACGGACGTATTATCAATCATATTTGGGGGTGTTTCTTCACCATTCTCTCTTCTTTTTGTCATCAAGATAAATTTACTGTGTCCTGAGGAAGGTCATCCAAAACTAGACCGGTTATTTGAAACTAGTTGTCAATTGTTGAAATAAAAAATTTGGATAGTCCGTTGGGAAAACGGATACAGATTCTGAGGCAATTTATGTTAGAGGAAAAGTGTCTCGGTAAGCGCACCCGTTGTGCCAACGGGCAAAACAAACAGAGCCAGTATCATTTTTTTATGGTATGAATATTGAGTGACTGAAGTGGTTAAAAAATGGTATCATGGAGGAGTTGAGTGGTAAAAAGTATAGATTTGTATTAGAATAAAAGGTCAACGGAGATGCTTATGCATGCTGTTGGATGGATCACTTCATTAGCTAATTTTAATAAGCTAAGCTACTGACTGTTATATCACAAGTCTTTTGCCTAAGGAAAATGTAGAAGATAAGAAATGTCAATGTTACATTGAAAGTGCAATCAAAGCTAACAAAATATAAAAGAATAGAAAACCACTGACATTTTTGTTGCATGCATTTGATATTTAATTGTTTTCATTGTGGTCTGTCCATGAAGAAGCTTTCTTTAAAAAAGAGAAATATATAGGCTTATTGGTTTATGCCCTTCTCACATCATGTTCTAAAGAGTGGTGCTTGTGGAAATTTCAGGCTTTGGTTTTGATACATAGGCTTTTTAGTGTATCACTTGTACTGTTCTTTTTTCTATGGCGCTCCTCATCAACTGGATTATCAGCATCCAAATTGATGGTATGATAAGAATCTCTCTGAAAGATAATTCATCATATTTTGTATGGCTCATGCAAGATTGGTTGATGTTTAGTCCTATGTTAAGTTGCTCTTTTTGTTACCAGGAGCCCACAACTTTGACTTCATCCTTAGAACCTGAAGGGAAGGTCTTTGACCATGGCACCCTGCCATCTTCAACAGGTTTGGGAAACCATGGATGGTTCTATATCACTGTTCGAATAGGATTGTTTCTTTGGGTAATGATATGTTATATTTTATTATTTTCAAGTTTTTGGTTTTAATTTATAGTTTTTCTACACCCTGTTACTAAATACTTGAAAAGACATTTTTATGATACAAATTTCTGCTTTTGTGAAGGTTTCTTTGCTTAATCTGATTACAATTTCTTCAACTTGGGCTAGGGTAATTGATGTGATGGACAGTGAGGTTTGTACAGAGCTACAACATTTGTTGTGTGCAATTGTTAGGTGTTCATTTAACTTGTTTTGTGTTCAGTCAGGTTCAAGATTATTTGGGTTTATTGGTGCTGGTGCCACACTTGGCCAACTCTTTGGGTCACTGTTCGCTACAGGAATGGCTTGGTTGGGCCCATCTAGGTTTGCATACTCCCTATATGGACTATCTCCTGCTTTTATTCTGTACCCTTCATAGGCTTTAAACTAAGAATTCATCTACTGCAGCTCTGCTTTTGTTTGCTGCTTTGTTAATGGAATTCGCAGCACAGTCATCAAAAGGGATACATATGGACCCATTCCATCTTGAAGAGGAATTAACTCCCATCAGGTTATTATAAAATCTTTTTAGGGTTTACTCTATTGGATACTGGACATAAGTTCAAGTTTTGGGGTTCCCTGGTGTACATTTATTTTCTGGGCCAGTTACTATCTGAATCGGACTGGTAAGTTTTCCTGTATAATAAAGTTCACAGGGTTTATAGTGTACATCCCGCTTTTCAACATCTAACAATCAAAATGGAGTATAATTGAGCAATTACTTTTTCTGCATTAGGCAGTTTCTTCGTAAATTGTAACCCTCCTGAACAATAAAAACCTATCAAAGTGCCAAGTTTTTTTACAGATACTGCCAAATGCAATTGATTATCTATACTACTTAATATGTTAGATTTATTTCCAAGGTATAATGTCATTTTATCACATGTATATTGTATGGAAACTATAGGGTTGTAATTTAACAATTTAATTATTATTTTTAATTTAGAGAAGCTGATCCTGACCATAAAAATGGGGCGCTTGAGAAGAGTGAACATACAGGTGAAAGTTCTCCAAAGTCATCTACTTCTGCAGCAAAGCTACAAGATGGCCTCTGGCTTATACTGTCATCAACTTATCTGTTGCACTTGTCTTTATTCCTTTGGCTGAGTGCAGTTATCTCTTCCTTTTTCTATTTTCAGGTAAGATGTTCTTATTTGGGTAAAGCTGCATGACGGAAGAGCAAATGCATTTTTGTGGACTGTCCTTAGGTTTAATATTAAATGAAAGTTTTTAATTGTGCCTAAATGTTGAATAAGGATTGATTCCCTTAAAATTTGAAATACCGCATACCTAAATGTAGATCTTGTTCTTCATTTCTTATTTTCTAATCATCTGTTTTGTTTTGGTTTGTTTTGGAGGGTTATTGTTGGAATTATTGTTATTCCCCCTATAATGATCTCAAAGTTGTCCTTGTTGCTGCCTGTTTCTATGACGTTGAAAACACACAAACATATGTCCATATCATGTCTCTACTGAACTCTCCCCTTTTCTGCAATGATAGAAAGTGACAGTGATTGCCGCAACAGTTACCAGCTCTATTGGGAGAAGAAGATTGTTTGCCCAAATAAATAGCTTTATTGCTGTTTTTATCCCGGTTGGACAACTAACCTTTACGGTATGGAATTCTGAAAATGACCTTTTCTTTTGCTTGGTGTCGAATATCCTTTAGAGTTGAGTTTGGATCTTCCCTTTTCTAGGAATAAAAATTAAAAAAATAAAGAATTACCGCATTTTTATACACAAGTTGTCTATATGCTTTATTATTATTTGCAACATGACTTCATGTATCTTTCTCTTGATCTAGTACAGGGGCGCATTCTACCTGTTGCTGGGGTGACTATAGCTATTTGCTCTGCTCCTTCTGTTGGCTTTTTTAATTTGGTTGCTCTAGTTATCTGGCCAACTTGGGTGGTTGTTGCTATTTGTGAGACACTTAGAAAGGTACTTCCAGCCATTTCTTCTTTCTGTTTTCTAATGTTTGTTGATGATATTGTGATGTGTTACACATTGCATTCGTCTTTTGGATATTTAATGACTAACATTATTTGTTGGAGAATGCCGATTTGTTGGACAAAGCAATCATCTGTCCAACTTGTGTTTATGTGGTTCTATGTTCACGCATCTATAATTTTGCAGGTTGTTTCATATGTTGTGACGAGGCCTGCTAGAGAACTTCTATTTACTGTAGTGTCACAGGATCAGAAATACAAAGCAAAAGTATAACCTTTTCCTCTCTTTCCATCTTGCTTTCCCTCCCAACAATGGTTATATAGTGGGTATCTTGGGTAGCGTCTTCTCAGCTTGTAGGATCTGTCATTTATTACATTCTAATTTTTTAAAGCCAAAGAATGGCTGTTTCTGGGATATTTTTCTATTGCATGATTAAACTTGCTTGGCATGAACAAAGAATTCAATGGCCACGTTTGTCATGGAAGCACTTCAAAGAGTATATGCTGGTGCAGGTATGCATCGATGTGTTTGTTCAAAGACTTGGAGATGCTTCAGCAGCTGGAATGTACAAGCTGCTACTTGGAGCTGTTGATGGGAAAACATCAGCAATTTCCCTTTATGCCCTGCCTGTATGTGTAATCTTATCCTTCCAAATGCCTTCTCATAAATACCTGACGTACTTGTATATAGACTTGGTGTACTAAAAACCGGGGGGGGGGGGGGGTAGACCAAACCAGCTATGCATAAACATTCACACATGCCTGACGCCACTGAAATTTGTTCTTGACATGTTCACATCTAGCTTGATTTAGAGCCAAAAATGAATTGAACTATGAATAGTCAAGGCTCATCTTGTATAAAAAAATTTGTGTTTCAGTTCAGTTCATTTATTAAATGAATGAAATTGAGTAATGCTACACTTGTTAAATTGAAGATTTAAGCTTGGAATTTTGATACTTGGATCATTTATTTAACAAATGGTTAAAAATAAAATGTAATAAACATTCCAATATTATACAAACCAACTATGGATAAACATTCACACATGCAACTGAAACTTGTTCTTGACATGTTCACATCTAGCTTGATTTAGAGCTAAAAATGAATTGAACTATTCATGAATAGCCAAGGCTCATCTTGTATAAAATATTTGTGTTTCAGTTCAGCTCATTTATTAAATGAATGAAATTGAGTAATGCCAGACTTGTTAAATTGAAGATTTAAGCTTGGAATTTTGATACTTCAATCATTTATTTAACAAATGGCTAAAAATAAAATGTAATAAACATTCCAATATTATACGTTTATATAGTATTATATTTGTTTTATGTTCTCTTAGTTATAAATAATTTTATAAGTATCATGAACATTTATCAAGCTCATATGTCTCATTTATTTGTTATCTTAAGTGAGCTTATAGGAGGCAAGTCTGAGTTCTCATTTATAAAAGCAGGCCTAACTGGATCATATTTTTGAACTCGACCTATTTATCCGAAATTGGGAGGGCGAACTTAAGACTTTTTGTTTCTTTTTTATATTTTTAAACAATAATTAACTTGGTTTTGAGTTTCCTTATTGCTTTGGTTTTCCTTGTTCTATTCAATTATAACAAATTGAATTTTTTAAACACCCATGACTTTTTTAATTTTCAATTATTCCTGATTTTCTTTTTCCTCACTTGGTCTCCAGGTGTGTTCGTTGTGGATTGTCACAGCATTTTATTTGGGCCGTCGGCAAGATCAACTTGCAAAGCCCCGGACTTCCTCCCCTTCATACAATTCTTTGTAGGTTACATCTACAGTTGCTCTATAGATGTAAATGTACAACCAACGGCTAGTTGGATCAAGTGGTAAGCGGCTTGTTCTAGCTTAAGCAAGGTCTCGAGTTCGAGTCCTGGTGTATGCAGCAGCTACCGTTGGAAGACTCACCCACCATTTCCAGGTGCGCGACGCGGGTCGGGTCCGGACTAGTCGGAGCGAAGCTCCTGTGAACCTGTGGGAAACAAAAAAAAAAATATACGTAAATGTAGTACTTTAATCATGATTCATGTGATGAATGTTTAGATAGTTGAAAAGTCGTCGCTATCAAAATTAATTTGTGCATACTCTGTGATCCTTGATTGGTAGAGATGCATAGAATGTGAAAGTTGACTATAGCTGCAAAAAGAAGTGCTGGGTATCCCTGCACGTATCTCGCCCTCCATGTGAGCAAGACTGGCTTTATCATGTAAAGCACATTTGAGATTTTGCTTTTTCAATTGAGAAGGATCCCCACCAGGGAACCAAGGCAGATTTTGGGTTAGGTTGAGTGTACTGTGCATATAAATGTTGATTTAACATACCTTCAGAGGCAGATCTTCCTCATGTTGTCCTATTAACAAGAGGGCTTCAGCTTAAAGATATCTCACTGCAGTCCAGGCACTGTTATCCGAACAAATCCAGAAGTTTGAGGGGCAATGGATAAGAGACGTCTAATATATTTTCGGTTTCATTTCATCTATAAGTTGATATTGCCTTCTGAACTTGATCAAAGAATCTCCCTTCTCTTTTGTTATAGACTCTTGAGATATAGAGAAGCCTATATTTGGCCAATCATGTACAATTTTAACTGATTAATGATTAACGAAAATCCTGTTACGGCAGTTTGGCTATTGAATCATAGTGTTAACATATATCTGGCATAAATGAGGGAATGAATATGACATTGAGTTCCACTGATATAAGTTGTGCTGCAGAGCAAAATAAGGATCGTTGCCTCTCTGGTTTACTCTTTCTGGTAAGAAAGAAATTGGAAGCATTATATTGTACCTTGAGCTTGGTGCAGAATTTTTTCAGAAATTTTCATGGTGCAGAAGACACTCCAAAAAAATCATTCTGGTTCTTGCCTGCGATCATGCCTTATACGGGAAAGAATTGAACCGATAAGCTTGAGTGTTTATCTATAATGTTTGGCTTACAGCTCGACATCAAGATAGATGTTTTTTCATAACTAGACGTAGATTTTGCTGTCACGGATCCTTCTTTCTGGGGGCTACACGCAGCAAGAATTCTCTATTTATCCTTAGTTTGTCTTGACAACCAAGGACTTTCTCCTCCTATTTGAGTCTGATATTTGTGAGGAATGAAAGCAAACTGAAGAATCCATGATTTGAACGTGTGTAATGCATATGGAGGGGGATAGGATTCCTAATCCCACTGCCTGTCTCTCTCCCCCTTTCTCTCTCATGGACATAGTGACAGGTAAGCAAGCACTAAGTGCTTTGAAAAGTTTTGTACTTTACCCCACTCTAGAAAATCCTCTACCATTGTGCTCCTAAAATCCTCTACCTCTGTGCTCCTAGCGGTAATGCCTCTGTTCTTCCTCTGCTCATCATCATATTTAGAACTCATCCTTTTCAATCTTACTTGTTTACTGGGCGAATGATAGTTTATCCATTTAAAAAGATGAGAGAAAAAGGAAAAGGAAAGAGGCAATTATGCATTGTACTTGAAGCAGAGGGTCTACGTCGAAGCACTCAGCAGAGAGAGAACTGCCAGCACCATTATCCCCTTTTTTCTTCATTTTTAAAGTGACCGTGAAGCTACTTTCTTTATCGTTATCACCTGCTACATTGACATGTAAGTTCATGTAAAGCAATGAAAAAGAAACCCCACGATGCTGCTTACTGCTGCTATTTATCCATCCATTAACTGTCATGTCGTGTTTAAAATTTGTAATGCAGGCGTTTGTTAATACATGATGTATTATTGTCGACGTGCTTTTTTTAGCAAGGATCAAGAAAAGATAAATTTGCTGCATCAAGTTTGCCTTCATTTTAATTTTAATTTCTTAAATTTAAAATCAGTACTTTTGCTATCTCAAGTTTTATTTTATTTAAAACATTTGTTTTTATAATATAATAAAAATTTGAATCATTTTTCCTTTTGATAGTCCAAAATCATGGATATTAAATTTAAGAGATTAAGGGTTTGTTTGACAACCAATTCTAGAACTTAAGTTTAGTTTCAAAATTTAGGTTTTACCTCAAAATCGAGGTTTTGTCCAAGCAAAAAATATTTTCCCAAAAGTTATTTTGGATTTGGTTACAAAACCTCAGTTTAAAACCTAGGTTTTCTCTTTCCTACTTTTTCCTTTCCTCTTTCCTACTTTTTCTTTCTTTCTCTTTCCTACCCATTTTTTTGTCTCGAAATCTGTAAAAGCTAATAACTTCACAAACATAAATCACTTTTCAAAACCTAGGTTTTGCCTCGAAATCTGTAAAAGCTATTTTCCAAAATCTATTCTCCAAAACATAGGTTTTATCTCGGAATCTGTAAAAGCTATTTTCAACCTTACATCCAAACAAACTCTAAAACCAAAATAAAGATATAATTGAATGATGAAATATTATATTTACTCATTTAGTATGCCTTTGGTTGATTTTCACCACTCACGTGAGAATCAAATTATGAGCCAGAACAGCGGAGTGGCAGAGTGAAAATTGTAAGAAAGTTATTCCGGGTGACGATGAAAGGTTGATGATGAATATTTGTTTCAGAACTTTAGATGAGTTGATATTTAAAGAGTGCTTATGGATTGTTTACAGGTTTGTTGTGAATGAATGTTTATTATTAGCGGTTGATTATGAATTTGAGGAAGTGATGATATGATGCGGCCATGTTGTGCTGTAAATAATAAGAACGGAGGCGTGTGTTAGAAAAAGATGGTGTCAGTCATTTCAGATAAGAATCGGAGGAGGTGTCGCCATGAGCAACAAAGAACCCATCCTCCATAACACCCAACTGTGTCCCCAAAGATTGGCCTTTATGGTTGAATAAGCCTTCGAAATGTGTACACACATACTTGCGTTTGAGATCACCAACTCACCAAACTCGAATATGTTCCCCAAAGTTCCTTCCTTTCAATTCTTTTGGGTTCTGGCTCTGGCAATTCCACACACACAAGTGAGTCACAATTTATTTTTTGTTATCCTTCTACTATAGGAAATTATGTTCAAGATATTGTCAGTATTTAATGTTGGTACATATTTCAATAAAAAATTAAACCTTGATTAAATATATTACAAGAAACTAACCTCTTTTGCTAGGTCTAATCCGCCGGTAAAAATGACAATTTGATAGTCCAACAAATCGGATCCAAAACATCACTTTGTTTTGAAAGCCAGTAAGGCTCATGTAAACGAGAGAACTATGCTCTCTCTCTCTCTATATATATATATATATATATATTTGTTCCTAAGGTACGTGTTCCTCTTTCTTTCTTATAATTTGCATCTGTCTAATGTCAGCCTCTTGTGTTTTTCTTTGCTCACAGAATCCCATTCACCTCACCTGCATGGATGGTCTTCATTTCGTAGCCTTTTGTTTTCCTTCTTAAAGTAATTTATTGGCTCCCCACTGAACACTGCAAGAGAATTGCTATATGCAAGTGTTTTATGGGGAAGAAAGGGTAGTAAAATATATATATATATATATATATATATAATACCAGCACAAACTGCTTCTCATGCTGCATGGATATTCATATTCTTCTTTTTAACTTTTAATTTTCCCCCTTTTGTTCCTAATGCTCCCACTCTTAATCATTACCAATATATTATATAAATTCTAAGCAAATTGCAGTATTAGTGAGTTATAACTATTATATTTTGCTATCAATGGGTTGAGTCAAGTAGAATGGACTAATCTCTTATAAAGTTAGTGAAGTAAAGTTTAAATATTACTGAAATAAGTGTCAACATTTAATAATTAATTAACAATGCCTTCAACTAAATTGATCTGGACAATCTAAAACTAAAGTAAACTTTAGCAGCTTAAGTGTGAAATCTTGAGTGTTTCAGTTTGAATGTGGAAAAAGCCTTCCGGAAAACTATCGCCAATAGGACATGAAGTTGTCCAAATATGATTTAGTCAAATAGACACATAAAAAAATAAAATTAATTCCATTCAGCCAATAAAAGAATCTAGTATTAACATTATTTATTATGATTTTGTTATAATTTAATAAGATTTATTTTTATTTTTAAATAAAAATTTCAGTGCCAATCTTATTTACATTGTCATTTCAAGTTAATTCGTTGATGCATAACATATATAAGGGTTCAACGTAATTTTTCACTGCTTGTCGAGTGTTTAACACAACCTCCTCCTTAATCCTGACCTGAGACATAATTATGAAACATAAACGGACTTTCTAATTGATGTATTATCATTTTTAGTTTCTAGTTAATATTTTATATACTAAATGATCTCTTTTATATTCCACATTCTTTTCTCACTTTCGTTTGATTGTTCCTAATTTATCAATTAAGAATTATTAATTTAGTGTTAAGATGCATCTAACACATTCAAATAATTTGTTTAGGTCCATCCAATATCATAAAATATTTTGTAGTATATTTATGACCTTGATGTATTTTTTTTATATACGTCTAGTACCCTAAAAATTTGTTAGTGCATCTAGCAACTCTAAATTCTCAAGGCACAAAAAATTTGTTGGGTGCTTAATGTAATGCACTACATAATGTTTTAGGGCATTTGAAAACATATTTTGAATTGATAAATACACATGATCCCATTAATCTACTGGGACCACAAGTTAATTTATTGGGAGGGACTTATTGTAAGGTTTAAAGGAAGGAATTTATTTATGAAAAAGTCTTAAGAGTTGTCAATGGCAGCTATTCCACTTATCAATGATGCTCTTTGACTTGCCATTGACAACCTTTTGGAACATTTTCATAAAGGTTAAAATATATTTTTAGTCCTTTATGTTTACGTCAGGTTTCATTTTAGTTATTTAAGTTTAAAAAGTACACTTTCAATCCCTCAAATTTAACACCGTTAGTTTCTCTTAACGGAAATTGCTAACTCATCAAATTTAATTGATGACTGTGCAATAAAACGTTGACAAAACATGCTCACATTTTAATTTTAATTTAATAATATAATAACTTTGATATTTTAAATTGTGTAAAATAAAAAAGATTTAAAATAACAGCGTTAAGTTTGATAAGTTATCAATTTCCGTTAAGAGAGACTAACGGCGTTAAGTTTGAGAGGCTGAAAGTGTACTTTTTAAATTTAAAAAATTAAAGTGAAACTAAAGCAAATATAAAGAATTAAAAGTATACTTTAACCTTTTCATAAATAACTCCATTCCTTACGACCTTACAATAAATCTCCCTCTATTGGGGATTATGAATATGATAGGCCACACTTCACAAAGTGCATGTTTGTTTGTGTGAACGTTGAGAAATCAGAGATAAAATTCCTCTAATGTATTTACCTTGTAAATTATAACTCATCACGGCTAATCCAAAATATTGATTAATCTAAGTAAAATTTGGCTAAAATCACAAATCACGAGGTGGCGTCTTTGAAATGAAGTTCTTATTTGGTAATAATTAAATGGTTTTAAATTGAAGATGGTGTGATGCCAGAAATATCAATTTCTCATTTCATGATCACATATTCACACGAGATCATTCATGTGGACTCTCTCATTGGTATTTGTTTTAATTATATTACGTATAGCTTACCTAAGTCTGAGGTATTAATTCAATCACACAGACAATAGTTACTAAAATTTTGATTTCTTATAATTACTAAAATTTTGATTTCTTTCTTTTTTGGATAAAAATAAATTGTTAATTTCGATCCGTTGGTTCATATTTATAAACACTCTCTGTTTTTTTTCCATATTATGAGTATTTAAATTATTGAACTTCACGCACATCCAATTAGACTATTGGCACATGAGTTTTTAAAATGAGACAAGAATCCACTTTTACTCCTTTAGCTTCACACACAATTTTATTTTATTCTTTTTTAATTCCTTTTTAAACTATTTATATTCTTTAATGCTAATACAATTAATTTTATTAATAAAAAATTGCCGATAGAAAAATTTTAAACATTCATAAAACATTTGCTAGCATTGATACACAATGCTTAATTTTTAAGATAATAGTGATTGGCATAAAGAAATCATTATTTGAGCTACCAGTGGTAAGATTATATGGATAAAATATACTGTATAAAAATTAAGGAATTGAACTGAAATATTATATAAAAGTAAAAAAGCCAGAACATTTCCTTGGTTGCTTCCTTTTTCTATGGGGATATTAGTTCATATTGAAGCTTTGTTTTTATTTTTCCTTGTTATAAAGCATGTTTGGTTTTAAATGTGAAATTTGGTAGTTTTCTTCAGAGTCCATAAATGCATTAGATTACTGATTTACAATATTTTATGAACATATAGAAATATAAATATATTGAATTTGAAATTCATATTTCTATGTAGTACGAAGATTCAGATGAAAAAGAAACCGAAAAGTTTCATAAATGTCAAGGATGATAATTGGCATGCATGCATGCATTTTTTGTATAAAAAACATTTATGTATTATTATTACCAAAAGTAATAAAGAATTATTCAAAATCCTTGAATGAATCATTCTATATTCATATCTCCTACAAATTTAGAAGATGAATAAATAAATTAAACCATCTAACGGCTATTCAAAATATTCAGTCACTGCATCTTTTCTTAATCACCTCCGTAATTAAAGCTGCAAAATGGTCTACCGTCTCCATATTTCTATTTGCACGTTTCTCAGGCCAAATATTTCCTTGTCAAAATCACAGTAAAATAGTGTGACCTATCCGAAATTACAGTAAAGAAGTATTTTTACGCAAGTCGAGATAAATAAGTGGAGGATATTGTGCTTGTTTGGCAACATCGTTGCCAAAACGGTGTACGTAAGCCGAGACAAAACCATCTCGAAATCCATAAAAATCATCTTGAAATCCGTAAAACCATATCGAAATCCAGAAAATGTTTCGGAATCTGTAAAATCCATCCTCCTAACGGAATTCCCAAACACACACATTATCTCGTTTGGCAGAAAAACACTGTTGAACGTACATTTGGTTTTTAAAAACGTTGTTCTAAACAAATCTAAGTATAATTACTTAAAAAAAGACTTTTTCTGATACTGGCACGAGAGTTTTAAACCCAGAAAATATTGTTGAATGTCCGTTTGGGAACGCAGTAGAAAAGTATTTTATGTAAGTTGAAACAAATATGTGAAGGAGATTATCTCGTTTTGTAAAAACACACTGTTGAACGTGCTTATGATAAGCTTTTTGAAGCATGGACATTATTAGTTGAACTGGCTAGTATAGCCTAACTCTTATCAGCTAAATTGTTTTCTGACAATGCAAAAATTTATTTTTAACAAAAAATTCTTATATATGTCATACATATGCGAGAATAATGTAATTTTGATTACATTGCAAAACTAATTAATTCAGAACTAAAATTTAATTTGTTACAGATTACTTTTAAACCAAGAATGTGACGAAAAAATATATGATTGTAACAGGTGAATCACAAATAGAGGGGAAATATATATATATATATAT